>VYZT01016025.1:67929-156478 GCA_013400735.1 Pomatostomus ruficeps
AAAAAAGTAAACATATATAATGATCCAGAGGCAATAAATAAGTCTCAAGAAAGTCTGATAAAGTCAGACATTTTGAGAAGCCAACAAAAAGCTTAAAACTGAAGAGGTAAATGTAAAGCTTATGTTACAAGTATTCTTGGTAAGTTACATAAGCTATTTAAATGATGAGAAAACTTCTGTCTTAACAAGTTTGAAAGAAAAACAATGGGAGACCTTAAAAATAGAACATTCAGCCCTTTATTCTTAAAGTTAGCCTCTTGAATCCTTTTATACAAACTATGATTTCGTATTTCTGAGTTTTCATTACATTTCAACAGCAGGAGGGATTTAAAAATCTGATTTTAGACCCAGATCAAAGCTGTACCATGCCAGAAACACCTCTGCATTCTCCCGGTGTTGTCTCACACTGAAGGAGCACTGTGCAGTGAGCAGCAGTGTTTGATTTTCGTGTACTGGCAGGAGCCAGCTGACCTGGGGCTGCCTTTACAAACCTGCATTACCCATGGGAGGTCCAAAATTCACACATACCATGTTTTCACTGGCAATCTATTCATATTAGCTCCCCTAGGCAGATGTGCAGGCAACTTTCTCTTTGGGGACTATGACTGAAGTGGAATTGAACTTGTTCCTACTTGTTCATCTCCGATGGACTTGGAAAGCCGTGTCCTCCCCAGAGAGCAGTGAATTCAAAGCCGGTGTTTCAGGGCAGGGATCAGGGTTCCCTTGCTAGAGCAGTCAGACCTTGGCTAGTGCAGAACTCAACAGTACTGCAGTTTGAGCAGTGGGGTTGGCTTGCTAGTGGAAACTGCCCAAAATTTAAGGAAAAGCAGGAAGTTTGAGAAAAGCCTTTAAAAACGTGACCTGAGGAAACAGGCTGATGGAAAGGACTTGGAGTTCTGCTCCTGATGTGGACATTGCTGATGGAATGACCTAAAAGCAGTGTTTGATGACAACAAAGGAGCTGTGGTTAGTTCCTATGGATGGCTGAGCTTTTGTCTGAGTAAGCAAACCCTATGTATGGCATGGACATGGCTTTGTGAGAGGGAAGTAGCGAAGTGTCAAGGGCCATGTCTGTGGAAGGGAATCTGCTTAGAAATTTAGTATATAAGGAGAAGTGGAAGGTAATTTGGCAACTTTACCTTTCATTTCTTAGGATGCAGCATAGCACAGCTCCTTTGGAGGCTGCTGCCCCAAACACGCCCCTCGGTGCTGCTGCCCAGCTTTACCACAGGGGCATGTGCTGCTGGGTCTGAGCTGCTTCTCACAACTGCATCCAGTGGTGTTAAAGTCTTAAAGTTAATATTGTTACAATGGTTTTTGGCAAGCTTTTTGTACATATCAAACACATTTGCTATTCTAAAATTATCGTGTTTTGCTGGTGACATTAACTTTTTAAGTATTCGGAAAGGAGTTAATACACTCTAAATACGGTCATAGGAACAACTCTTACTGCATGAAGTCTCAGCAAGCAAATTTTTATTTTAGAAACATTTGAACAACCTTCAGGGAGAAGACAATTATGTTAAAGGACAACACTGATAAATGCCTGTAGTTTTTCCACAGAAAGACTGGACATCAAAACAAAGTGATTCCTAACTACTGAAGCAATCAGACTCTGCTACAGCCTCTCAGGAAAAAGATCTTTTTATGGCCCACACAAACTACTTTAAATTTAATAAGGAAGAGCAGGTGCTGTGCTGGGTGGGATGACAAGAAAACATGATTGTAGCTGTGTCTTACTGCACTTTCCTTCTTTAAAAGCCATTAAAAATCCCCCAAATCCCCTCTGTGTTATTGACTCCTCAGCTATTCTTACTACGTTGGTGTGATCTGACTTCCTCATCAAGTGATGTGCCTGCAAATAATTATTTTTGTATAGTATTTAATAACATTTTTCCTGGAGATTAGTCAGCTGTTAACATTGCAAACTGTAATAAAAAATGTTTTATATAGAATCCTGTTATATGGAAGCTTTTGAGATCCTGTAAATAGTTGTACTTCCTACCTTCTCTGTGGTGCTGTTTCTAACTCTCCTGTTTGTGTGGTAATGAGCAGCTGTTGGTAGATACAGTAGATTTAAGGGTTGAGAAACGCTACTTCTGTAATCACAGATCTGAGAGTGCTTCAGACCTTTCCTCTGGAAACAGACAACAAAATTAAAACAGATTTTAAAAACTAGAGGAGGACACCACAGGCAAGATGATGTGATAGCAGTAAAAATACAATGGGTTTTGAAGTCCTGTTCCTGTAACAGCCTGAAGCTTTTCCTGTGGTGTACAGACATCTGCCTGTGGAGAAGGCTTTGCTGCCTAACAAATGCTGTAGTTGTCTCAGACACCCCTTATGATGGAGGCACCCTCTGTATCTGTACATTCACACAGAAAGTGAAAAATTGGCTGAAGATTTTTTCCTTTGCTGTCCATGTGTGCAGTGGCACCTGCAGTTGCCTCTTAGCTCGATGGTCCTCGTGAGTGAGTCTACAGGAAATATTGAGAAAAGCAAGACCTTGCCTCCTAAATTGGGCAAGGGTGTGTATACACAGAAAATGTGTCCAAGTGCTGGTGTATATTAAGAAATATGTAACAAATATAATGTAAAATAATCTCTGCAGACTCCTCCTTCAAGCTTGCCGGTTGTGGTTAACTGAGGAGGGAAAATTGGAATTGGCATAGCTTTAGATGGGGCAGTTGATACAGTCACATGGTCCAGGTGTCCTGTGGCTGTGGGCTCGTTACCCACGAGCTGATGCAGTGGTTTGTGGGCTGCCGAAGGAGTAAACAGACCTGTTGCCATAACTGATGATAAGGGTATTACCCTACCTTCAAGGCACAGTACTCACTGCTTGGTCCAACATGAGTCCAGTCAGTGCCCTAGTGTGTTGCAAGGGAATATGATACCCCTTGGCATTGTATCCAAACTTTAGGAGTATTTGTGAGACATCAAATCTATTAATTAATAAAAACATCATGCTTGGGAACCTCTCATGAGTGTTTGAAGTGGAGCTGATCCCTCATGTTCATGACAGCAGACTAGCTGGAATAAAGGTGCTCTCATACAACTTTCCTTAAGGGAGTTGGAGAAAAGAAATTCATAAAATTAAGCCTTCAGTTTTGAAGGGGAGCTGTGTGTTGTGAAGGATTTCCCTATTGTAAGAGCTTTTTGATGCCCCTGCACTTCACCCAGTGGGGGTGACAGCACCTGCTGTAGCTGGGGCAGAGACATGAGCATCGCAGGTGTTGCTGACTGGACTAGTCCTCAAGAGCAAGTTAAAGCTGCTTTCTCTTCTCCTTTACCTCCGTGAATACCTTTATTTGGGATGCTTATCTTCTGGGCAGCTGCTGATGCTCAAGCTTGTTGGAATAATTTACCATCAGATTCAAAAGCCACTTGGGCAAGAGAGAGTGGCACAATGGACAGCATGACTGTGTAAATATCATTAATATTGTCATTAAAATGCAAAAAAAAAAAAAGCATTTCTAAAAGTGATGATGAACTGTGGTTAAAGATCAATTACTGCCACAAGAAATTTTGGTTTAAGTTTAAATATCCCTAAGTAGCTTATGCCTATTGTCCTGAAGATGGCAAGGAGGTTTTAGCATGATAGTAACTATTTCTCAGGTGTAGGTTTCCTGACTGTGGTTCAATAATGAGCCAAAGCTCCTGATGTCTTGCCCTACCACTGAGGATTAGAGGTGTGGCCTGACAGCACAATGAGGGGCTTTCTAGGCATCCCACCTCAGTGTCCTATTTCAAGCTGGGTACTTCAGAAATTTCTTCATGTACCACACTCTTTCTCTACAATTTGGTTTCATGGAATCACCTGAGGGGATAGAAACAAAACATAAGCTACCATTTCTAATGCACATTTTTTACTTCTCAATTTTCCAACATTAGTCCCCTCAAACCCAGATCAGTCAGTGCAGCTCTAATCCTAATCTCAGGAAAAGAGTGTCTTCTCTCATGCTCCTTCTTCTGGTAAGGGAGAAAATTAAATGATTAAAGCAACATGGAATTGATACAGGCTTGCAAGAATAGCCACTTGGAGTTTCAAAATCCTTCCCAGTTCTTTCTTTGCTTTCATATTCTTGTCCAAGGATGGTGTGGGTGTATCTGCTCTGATCTGCTGAAGAGTGTTTAGCCCTCCAAGACACAAATTTAGCACCTCCTCATTCCCCCAGTTCTTACATTTGCTACATCCTAACCTTTTTGCTTAGGATGCTCTTAGCCGGTGATTGATTGACATTCCCTTTTGTTTACATGTCTTTTTTAGATGTAGGCAAGAGGTAAAGCTGAAGCCTTGGGGATCCACCAGTATCTCCAGGAAAATCAGCACTCCATAATATTCTCTCACAGACTGATCATACCAAGACACTTTCCAATGTGTGGTGCAGAGGCCAGACAGTCCTGTTGATAGTCTGGTTTCACAGGGTATAGAGACTGGTTTCCTGATTATTTCCTTCCTTACAATGGATGATTCATATTGACAAAATGGGTGAACTGCAACATCACTGGTTGGTGTTGCATTTTGATTTAACAGGATGCTTTGGTTGTGCCAGCAACAAAATAAAACACTATTGATTTCAGAGGCTTGATCTGTTAATGTTTTTGCAGCTATGACAGTTGAAAACCCAATGCATTCCTGGGGAAAAGCTCTACTTTGTCAAGACTGGTTTTGTTTCACTGACTTGTTTCAAGTCAGTGTGATAATTTTATATAGTATTTGATTGCGATGTGTCTGTAACACCTTAAAATCCTTGAGTTTCTCACACCTGGTGTGTATGCAGAGGGGAGCTACCAGAACAAAAATGTCCGTACTCATAGTGCTGATTCTGAATAGCTCTTTCTGTATGACAGGGAAAATTAGTGCTGTTTGACTGATCTACTGTTAGTCTACAGACCATGTTCAACACTGCTTTTTTAGGGTTTTGGACTTGATTTGATTAAAATCTGCTATTTGTAACTATCTTTTCTTGCATTTATGCCCTGCTAGAATTAGAGCTCTGATCTGTGTGGATATAACCTGGACTGTTTTGTCAGCATGCTTGCAGGTTGCTTCAATTTAAATTTTATTTACTTGCATGGAGAAAACAGCTTGAAGTCTGAAAGTCTGAAATAAATGCTGAGGGCCTGAAGGTCTGAGCCAGGTCTCTGCTGCAGAAAGATATTCCACCCTATAGCTGAAGTTTATTACCACTGCTGCTGTACCACAGCCCTCCAGGTTTGGCCTCATCCCATGTTTTTCCTTTCATGTGTGGTGCTGGATGTTTCTAGAGTGCCATTCACTCCTTTTCTCACTTCTTACCCTTAAGCAAACAGCAAACACAAAACACAAAGTCCAAAGAATATTTATGTTAGAAGTTTGTAGCAGTGACCCAGCCAGCTGTCTCTATGAAAACTAAAGAAATAACTTGGATAGATTTTTCTTCCCAGGACAGCGAATCTGAGGAAGATGGAGAAAGCATGCCTGGGGAAATCCCCTAACTGCCACGTTTTAGCCTTGTCAGTCAAAGACCCTGTTCCACCCCTGTTATTTTAATATGCATCAGGTTATTTTATTATTCAGCAATTGCTGGAAACTTCTACCATTTTATTACTCTAATTGGATAATGCAAATATGTTCTGCCTCTGTCCAGAACTCATTAGAGAACTGCCACCCCTCACCCCTCTGTGATTTGAAGAGACCCTGGACGCTTCCCCTGTGACCACCCCTTTCCTTTCCCCTTAAAACTCCGTGTAACAACCCCTCCATGTCTTTCTTGTAGCCCCCATCCCCTCAATAAACCTGGGTGCTGCTACTAGAAAGTCTGTTCTCTTTTCTTTGTTCCTGCCTCGCTTAATTACCATCAACTGCTCTGCTCCCCACTGCGGAGTTGGTAACTAGGTATATAGATAGACAGAGAAAACTGCTCTTCTGCTGCCATCTGTCTGACCGAGCGCTGGACAGTCGTCCCGCAGACTCCCGGGCAGTCCTGCGGCCCAGAAGCGTTAGAAGTTCCTTCAAGTTGCAGGGGAATGAGTGACATGTGGGCATGTATGCCTCAAAAATCAATGAGAGGCAAAAGCTGAAGGGCAGGCAGATTAATGTGTAATGGGAAGGATTTAACAGTCTTGCTGGTTCCATGCCCCTGCCTAGAGGCAGGTTTTGCCACAATAAAGCTATTGCCAGCAGATATTTGTCTAGTCAGGTCTTAAAGATCTCAGAGATGCTGTCTCAATTCCCTGGCCACTATCAAAGGCTCCATTATTCTTACAATTAAAAACATGCTGAGAGATCCTACCCCCAACATCTAATGCCAGTCTTTTCCTTGGGAATGAGAGTTATGTTTTGATTTGCAGGTTACAGAACAGCTGACTGACTTCATACGTCAGTCCTTCAGTCTCTTGTATCACTGCTTTCATTCCTCTTGCAGTCTCCTGAAAACCTCCAGGTCTTTCCACCTCTCTTGAAGGGCATGCTTTCTGGTTATGCTCTTGGCTTTTCTCTGGGCACTTGCCAGCTGGCCCATGCCTTTCTTGAAATCCAGCCCCTAGAACTTTAGTTCACTGGATATGCCCAGGAAGGTTTTGGAGATATTCAAAAGCCATGTGGGCATTTTTCTGAGCAGCCAGCTCTAGGCAATCCAGCTGGAGCAGAGGGGTTGGACCAGACAATCTCCAGAGGTCCTGACAACCTCACTTATCCTGTGAGTCTGTGATCTGAGGCTTTGCTAAGTGTCTTAATTTTACCAAGGTTCAGTAAGGGCTGAGCATGAGCCAGTGTGTGTGCCCAGTTGGCCAAGAAGGCCAATGGCATCCTAGCTTGTGTCAGCAACAGTGTGGCCAGCAGGACCAGGGCAGTGATTGTCACCCTGTACTCAGAACTGGTGAGGCCACACCTTGAGCGCTGTGTGCAGTTCTGGGCCCCTCAATTCTGGAAGGACATTGAGGTGCTGGAGCGAGTCCAGAGAAGGGCAGTGGAGCTGGTGAAGGGTCTGGAGCACAAGTCCCATGAGGAGCAGCTGAGGGAGCTGGGGGTGTTTAGCCTGGAGAAAAGGAGGCTCAGGGGTGATTTTATCACTCTGCAACTGTCTGAAAGAACGTTGTACCAGGAGGGGCTCAATCTTCTCTCCCAAGTAACAAGTGATAGAACAAGAGGAAATGGCCCCAGGTTGTGCCAGAGGAGGTTTAGATTTGATATTAGGGAAAAAGGTTCTTCACAGAAAGGGTTGCCAAGCATTAGAAGAGGCTGTCCAGGAAAGGGGTTAAGTCACCATCCCTGGAGAGATCTAAAAGACCTGTGGATGTGGCATTTAGGGACATGGTTTCATGGAATCATAGAATTGTTAAGGTTGGAAAAGACCTTTGAAATAATCAAATCCAGTTATCAGCCTAACACCAACATCATGTTCACTATTAAATCCTGTCCTCGAGTACCATATCCACACGCTTTTTCAACACTTCCAGGGATGGTGAATCCCAGGTTTAGTTGTGGAGTTGGCAGTACCAGGTTAATGGTTGGACTCAATGATCTTGAAGCCTTTCCCAATCTAAATTCTTCTATGTTTCTATTCAAATACACCTTTCAGAGAGGTGGAAGGTGAAGTGTTTGCAAAAGTCCAGAAAATTATGGTTAATTTGAACAACACAAATATTTTCCCTGGCATACTATCCTGAACTCAGTGAAATTTGTTCCCTTGTCTGTCTTTTTTAAAACATAAAGCTCTGTTTTAGTGCTGCTTTTTGGTGGGTTTTACAATACCTACAGCAGGATTAGGACTTCATTATTGATTGGTACTTAACACTTGGATCACCTACATGGAGCAATATTAAGAATAACCTGTATAATTATAATTTTTGAAATCATTCTTCAGGTTTCACTAAATGGGAAAAACACTTGACTAGGCATTCAATCTCTGCAGAAATTACAGCCGTCTGAATTAGACCAATAAATGAACAAAAATACCTTTAAACACTCACACCTACAAGTTTTCATCCCTTTACCTTACCCTAGCAAAATAACACTGTCTGTAGCTGGCTGAATTAGGACATGTATATCTCAACCCTCCTTCTTGTCTATAGATAAAATAGTGACTGTTTCAGCTGCTCTCATGAGCCCCTAGCTCGTGCTGTGGGTTGTGCCTTGTCCTACACAGCAATACAGAGGGAAAAAAAAGAAGTTAAATAGCATTCCCATGTATGCAATGTTGGTACATGAGAAAACCAGAAACCATGTAATCTAAGAATTTCTTGTGGCTAAGGAAACCGTGTGTTAAATTATTTTAAATACTTTAAAAACCCACAAAACTTCAGTTAAGGTTTTTTCTTCCAGGGAATGATTATCTCTGGGAAATTTATCCAGCATGTATTTTTACTGCAGGGTAAGGCTGCTCGTAAGTACAGGTCTGGTGTGTCAGGGAATGTCTATCTGTGGGCAGCCTTTTATTCAGTATCAAATCCCTGAGACATACACTTAAAATTGTTTGGAATTTCTGGTTTACTTCTTGCCTTTGGTGCCAGTTTTGTCCACGTGCTCCTGTCTTCTTCCATCCTGTGTGAAATGTGGCCTTCCTGAAGGCAGAGATGAAGGATTTCCTGTATGAGACACACGTACACCTGGGTAGGTGTTTCATTTGATAATGGTGTAGCCCTGAACAGACCTGCAACCTCAGTGCAGTTTGTTGAAGTATGTGATCATATTTTAACAGGCAGAAAACACGTATTTCTTATATGTACCTTTCTACATCCCCCTCTTACTACATTTAGTTTCTCTCTTTATTCAAATTTATTCTCTACATTCAATAGTATATTTGTTTGGATTTGAAGTCAAATCTTAAGGCCACTTCTGGAACACAAATGTGCTTAGGAAAATTTCTGTTAGTGACTTGCAGTGAGTTAAAAAGGCTTGAATATAGCTCTCCCTAGAGGGAAAAATACGGTGATTAAATCTCTACATGTCCTTTGCAGTGGAAGATTCCTTCTCCGTTTGTTTACAGATGCCAGTGGATAAGATCTTAACATTCCTGACTAAAGTTTGTGATCAAGCTGTCTAGAAATCCATGTGTCTTTTGCAGATGATGACTGGTACCTGTGCCACGTGACACTCCTTGCCCCAGAAGAGGACCTTCTGTGCTGGGGCATGTACCCGTACCCGTACCTGGCGCGTGTTGATCCCGATGCGCGCAAAGGCACGCTCGTCTACCAGCTGGTCGCACATTACAGCAGCCATGGAAACGCCACTACTGGCCCAACTTACACACTCATTGCAGGTAGGTCTACTCTGAAATAAAGGTAAAACTCTGCTAAGTTGCAGATGTTTCTTAACAAGTTCCCATTTTATAATTTCATTGGTAGATTTTTCCCTTGGGGAATGCTTAAAAATACAGCAGGTACAGCAATAGAAGCAAGAAGTGCTGTAAGTAAAAGGTGTGTGGATGGGAATCTTTCTTGTTGTTGTTTTCTTCGCTTTACTTCTGTTTTGAAATTGATGGCAGCTTTACTGTTAGCTTAAGGCTCCATTTCTTACTCATTCTTGTCTCTTTTACACTGCACTGGTCAATAAACCAGTGTGAGTGAGAGATAAGGTGAACAACCGGAGAGGTAAAAAGAAGTGCATACAAGAATGTAGGTGGATGAGTTGAGGATAGCTTACCTTGAAATGGTGAAGGCGCAAATGTTCTTGCTGTGGGGTATGTCTCTGACAGGCTTTGTGCACGTATTGATAGGTGGTGAAGAGCGATTCCACGTGGATAAGGACACTGGCATTATCATGACGACTGGCTTGCCTTTGATGCGGAACAAGGAGTATGTGGTTACTGTGGAAGCCTCTGATGAGTACGGCAACAAAAGCCCCTACGCCTCCATTTCCATCCTGGCAGGCTCCCGGCCCCCTCAGTTCACTAACATGTCCTACCGTGTGTTTGTCCCTGAAAATACTCCAGCAGGAGAAAAGTAAGTTGTACTTTGTTAGGTGACTCCCTACCTGCTGTCTGAGAGGAGCTTCACAGAGCACAAAAGAGTGAAACTTCTGTGGTTTTGCTTCTCAGGGCTACACATATGCGTTTGTCTATTACACTTTTAAAATAATGTTGAGTTTTCTAAGAGAAATTATGCCTGTTTTGATGTTTCAGAGTCTCCAGTGTGACATGAGTCTCTATGTAGTCTGGGACACTGGAAATATTTTAATGCTTTTGAGGACTTAGAGCATTGCATCATTAATTAGAACTGCCGAACTACTGGCCATGCATCTCCTGCTGATTTAAACATATGCCTGAAAAACAGTCTTTTAATTAACCAGATCTGGAGTTGTTTGTGTCCTGTTTGACTTGTATTTAAATTTCGAGAAAGACAAGTCATTGCCAGACTCTTGAGATAACAGCGCCAGTGTAAAGTGTAAACAGATAAAGCTCAATCTCCAAGGGGCTCTGCTGTTGCATGAAGAGTAGCTAAGCCAAGCCAGAGTGGGGAGATGCTCCCAAGCTGGCTCAGGGTTTATTGTCACTGTTCAGCTACGTGGGAGCAGAATGGGCTTTAAGGCCTCTGAGGAGCAGGTGGAACAGTGCCATAAGGCCTCTAAGGTGCAGGAAACCTCAAAATAAACTGATGACCTAAGAAAAATTGCTGGACATATGCCACTAATCCTTAAGAGAGACTGAATGAGAAGGAGGAGGGAAATTTTTCTTCCCTGGAGCTTTCAGTGAGATGAGCTAAAAGTGTATTGTCATGCTGGTGAAAGACTGGTGTGAGAAGTGGAGCTTCAAAACAGAAGTTACAGTAGGAAGGCAAATATTCCTCTGATGTCCTGCCAAGGTGGACAGCAGGTTCTGGAAAGCCCTGTGCTCCATGGGTTTTCCATCCATGTCTGAATCCATTTGTTTTCTGAATGTAGAACTTCAGAGAAACTCGGAAGTATAGTAGGTCACTTATTTCTGAATATCTGAGAAACTGAGGGTAAACCAGTAACTGCTGTCAAGTGTTTAGAAAGGTACAGTAGGGAAGAAAAAGATGTTTTAATATTAGTGGGAGTTGAGATGGGTTGTTGTTCCAGCCTTGCTATGTCACTAGATACGTTTGGTGAGAGAAGAGAGGATAGATGGGCTCCCTGTAGCAATAGGGGTTTCCAGTCTGAATACAAAGCTGAGCCAAGCATTGACATCCTCATCTTCCTCCTCTAGGTGCTGAGGAGACAGCTTTTGTTATTCTTGTTTTGAAGCAAAGGGCTGTTCTCTCATTCTTTGCAGAGTAGCTGTTGTTGAGGCTGTTTCTTTCCAGAGCCAGCCTCTTTCCTACACTCTCCTGACGAACCCCTCTGGGCTCTTCCGGGTGAGGCAAGAGAGCGGAGAGCTCAGCCTGACCCACCCCGTGGACTACGAGAGCGAGCACCACCTCTATCACCTCTTGCTGAAAGCCATGGAAGTCGAGAGCACTCTCAGCAGTGTGACTGAGGTACATGAATCACTTCACGTCCTACCCACTGTCTGCAATCTTGTTTCCTTGCTGGCGGGACCAGTTATGCAGATGGGTAGCCCCGGACACTCGTGAGAATGCTGGACAGGGAGTTGGCCTTGTAGTACAGGCAGAAAGCTGGGGTCTGACCCGGGTTCAGATCTAGGCTCTACAAATACCTCTTGTTATTACTTTTTGGCTTTGTCTCCCAGCTTGGGAGTGGAAGAGAAAATACTTCTCTGTGTTACAGGAGTAGTGTGAGAAGAATAGCATCAGACATGTAGGTAAGGATGGGACAGCAGCAAAAGCACTGACTGCCATGGCAGTGTCCAGAAAGAGGTGCTCTTTTTGCTGTGTAGAAGCTAAAATCCACTCTCAGCACATCCTTTTGTCTCAGGTCATGGTTCATATCACCGATGAAAATGACTGTTCCCCTGAATTCCAGCGCTCCATTTACAGCAGAGACAACGTTCCTGAAACCATTCCTGTCGGCATGTCTCTACTGCAAGGTAAGAACCATCCTGTTACCCTTCCTTTCAGTCTTGCTACAGACCTGCTAGTTTGGTACCTGTTCATTCATGTTCTGGCCATGAGGAAGTATTCTCTCCCACAGGCACTGTCTTTGTAAGATGGGGATGGCAGCTTTCCTGACAGTCTGTGGATGGCTTTTAGGTATCCTGGAAGTAGAGCTGTGAGTGTCTTCAGGTGAGGATCACTACGCTGTGCCCAAGGAGAGATCTTGTGGTATCCAAGGGCACTTAAAGCAGCTGATAAGAAGTGGCTTAGTGGATCACCACAGTTTTTTTCCTTTAAATGTTGTAGCTGTCTCTTAGCTCTTCTTGGTAATCTTTGTCTGTCCCAGAAGCAGCTGCAACTAGTTTTTCTTTTCTTCATGTGTTAAGAAAAAACAGGGCTCTTATAAAAGTGCAATTAGCTTTATCAAATAGGCATTTATGCTGTATAACTGACTTGCGAAGTGTTAAAGGAAATAAATTTGGAAAGCCTATGAACTTATATTTATGGTTGTGGCATACCAGTCATCATCCCATGTTTGTTGTTTTTAACACAGCCATGTGTCACATGCATATAAACCCTGAGTGCGCAGATGACATTTTTATAGGCTAGAATAGTATCCTGTTAAAAGACTTCGGGGGTTATGAACCCTGAGAAATGATTATGTGCCAAGGCAAGACTTAGCAAAAAGACTACAATGTAAATTTCCCAAAACTGGAGCTGAACTCTGCAGGTTGCAGAGGTGATAAGAAGCGTAGCTTCCCTTGTGTGAAGGGGCTGCAGGGTCTGCTTTCCCTAAACACTTGCTAAAAGAGTTCAGAGCTTGTCATACTTCATTTTTAGATTTAATGGCTCTTGGGAAGAAAGAAATTGGTCAGAATAATCAACTCCTAAAATTGCTAAGCATGTGATTTTCCTTAACCAGATGAATGTTCTTCTCTCCAGAAGACTTGCAAAGTTCATCAAAACTCCACTTGCGGGGAAAAAAAGTATGCTCCATGTCCAAAGCAAGCAGAATGTCAAAGCTGTACAATTATATCCCATTTTGTTGTCTTGCCATGTGGGGTACATTTCAAGAGAAGGAGCCATCTTAGAAAAGAAAATGTAAGGAGGAAATATAGTGACAGTCAGTGGAAATGAGTGTGTGAAGACTCACGTGCTGTAGAAGGGCTGAGCAGGGTTGTTAATGGCTGCAAGGGAGCTGTACCCTGTGCAGGATGAGACCTGTGCCACCAACTCTGACTGCCAAAGCAAGTATCATCTCAGGAAGAAAAAGAGACAAACGGCTCTTATCCTTGCTGTAGTTCCTTGAGGATTTTACAGCCTCAGAATGACTAACAAACAAAAATAAATGGAAATATGAGACAGCCTTTGCCATTCTGGGCATGCCTGTAGCTGTGGATGGCAGTGAAAAAGGTACTGTGATATTTGCTTTGGTTAAATCTGTGGATGATGTGAATGCAGGTTTCAGATACCAGCCACTTTTATATTAGCATACTCAGAGTCTGAAGAATGAAGGGTGCTCTCAGCAGGGTCCTCAGCCTTCAGCTGCATTGCTTTGCCAGCAGAACAAGGCTTGGAGTTGTAGCTGGCAACACAGTCAGCTTTTGAGCCAGAGTTAGCTTGTGCTAAGCTAGCTCAGGACATGTGCAAAGCCAGCACAGATCTGCTTGTGGCTGCCGTATGATCCTTAAAATACCCTTCGCGATGCACACCAGCTTCCAGGATGGAATGAAACAGAGAGGAATAGAATTCCCAGTTGCTACTGGGAAGTAAGGCATGTTTCTGTCATGTACAAGTAAGCACCACATTCCCTATTTGCCAGAAAACATCTGGGGGAAAAGAGGCATATAGTTAAGCACACAGAATGTATTTTTGTGAATGGTTACGACAGCTCACTAATGACTGTACGTTAAATCAGAATTTTTCAAATCAAATATGTTTTTCACATTCTGCATGCCGTTCTAAAAACCATACTTAACCACTGTATTTGACAGATTTAAATCACTGTCATTTTGGTCTTTCTTGAGTTTCTAATATATTTTGTCTCTCAGTACAGCAAGAGAGTGGTTAACTCTAAAGCCCTTGATTTTGTAGTCTATAACACACACAAACATTTATTCACAGCAGGATTGGAGAGATTTTAAACAAAATGTTACAACCACTCTAAATATCCTTGTGAACAAAGATGAGTAACTTTCCACAGGCAGATGTAGTTGAAATTTTTTGCAACTAAGTAGTGCAGTTTTTCAGTGTATTTTCGAAATCATTCTCTGCTCCTTTACTATTATAAGTTAATATTCTGATAGTGACAGGTTGTTTGCACCATCCCTCTGTGGATGATGCTGCAGCTGTTTGCTGAGGTGTCCACGCATTGCAATCACTGTTCTGCTTCCAGAAGGCTGTGTGCTACCACGGTGGCTGCATTTGGATCCTATTGGTAGAATAAGGAGTTTGTTTATTGCTAGTGTGGGTATGATGTGAAGCCTCATTGTTTGGCTAGAAAAATTGCAAGGTAATTGGAGAGGTAAGCTTCTGCTCTTAAAAATCACTTTTGATGCTGTGCTGTGAACTCCAGGTGTTTGTTGCGCTGGTTTGCTGCTTCTGAGCAGATGGGACACTCAACATACTGAATAAACACTTACTGGGGAGGAATGTTTAATCACTCTTTGTACCTTGAAGCACTAGGTAATTAAAAAAGCACATAAGCAGCTGGGAGCTAATTAAATTTGAACATGGCATTCCTGGAAAGAGTGAGGAACCAGTTTATGACTGAAAATGTTCAACCAACATGCATACTGATTGTGTGCTAATTACCAGTGTTGACTGCTATTTGTACAAAGCATTTTGTGCACTATTGGGATCACAGCTCTCTTGCAAATTCACCTGGCTGCGATCACTCGGGCTGGGTTGGAGCAGAGGGAAGAGTTGTTTTGATTTTTCACTCTCAGCCTCCTGCTAAGTTCCCAGACTCTAGTCACACCCCCACCTCTCCCCCACCCCCTAAAGAAAGGACTCTTATGGATGAAACAGATTGAGTGATGCCCGTTGTCAAAAACCAACAAAACAACATAGCTGACTTGGTAGGAAACAGCATAACCAAACCTCCTTTGCAGTATGACTATTCTGTTAAATGTGTTTTCTAATAGTGCTTGCAACAGACTGCGACTCTGGCTCCAACTCTGAGATCTCATACTTCATCCAGAGCACTGATTTTTCCATCACACGTCATGGGGTCATCAATTCTAACCAGAGGCTGAACTTCGAGCGAGCAAACCACATGTACGAGTTTGTGGTGATCGCTGTCGATAAAGGACATCCCCCTCGGACAGGGACGGCATCGGTGCGCATCCGAATGGCCAACGTGAATGATGAGGCTCCCATCTTCTCCCAGTCTGTGTAAGGCACCTGGAACACCTGCTTTGGTTTTAAAAGATGCTGTTCATACACGTAACCTTAATAGGACTTGCCTAAATGGGCCCTTGTTGTTTTGTGCAGCTGTAAGTACAAGTGAAATTGGAGGATAATTTCTATATAGAAAGGCTTTAGGAGTTGGACTTTCATTTCTCGATTGTATATAAAAAAAATACTTCAGTTACCATACAAGTATATTGACTTTACAGAGAGAGAACAGAATGAATCCACGGTCTGTCTATACAGAGGATGATTTTGACTGTTTTGACTCCTAGGTCTCAAAGTGATTATCCATGTATAAATAGATGACAAATAAATATGGTAGTTAGAAAACACTCAATTTTAGCATCAACAGATTGTATTGTAAACTAATTTCATGAGCCCCTGCTTGTTTAAGAGGCCTTTTTCTTTCCTGTCCCTAATCAATACAATTTCTATTCTTTGCACAATTTTGAAGTATGAACATGTTTTAAATAGAAAACATGTATATATTTATTTACAAAATTAAATACTTTTTTACATTCATCTGTGCAGTATCTGATGCTTTCCATTAACAGATAGGGACATAAGAAACACTACATAGCAGATACTAGTCCTTTTTCTCATCTTTAGGAGATATATGATCCTCTTTTGCAGTACAATATAGTATGGTGCATGTTGGTATCCTCCAAAAGATCCCTCGAAATTATGCATACCAAAAGTACAGGATTACAATCCTAAAGTAAGTACACTGTGCTGAACAAAGAAGACCAAAGTCATATCTTAAACCAATTAAAGATTCCATGGTTGTCTGCCCAAAGCTTAAAAAAGTCCCCATTCATAATGAATCCATGATCTTGCCTGATGGTTAACATGGCGATGGTTATTCTGATACTCTGTATGCTGCCATTGCTCCCTTATGTCCATCAGTTACAGGACTTTTCTTTCGGAAGATGCTGGTCCCAGTACCTTGGTGGCCACTGTTCGGGCAGAGGACCCTGATGGAGATGGGCTACTTTATCTGATTACAGGAGGCAATGAGGAGGGCAACTTTGAACTGGATAGCCAGAAAGGTAAGGAAAGAGGTTTTAGAACAGAGTTATTTACTGTCTAATCTCTACTGACTCTGTTCCACCCGTATGTCAAAAACTATAAGAGAGCACTATTCTTATATAATCTGCAAATGGGGATACTTTGTATCAGTGCGGATTAGTTCTTTAATATGATGGCTGTTCTTCAACTATCAGCCAAAACTTGGTATCCTTGTCCAAGGCTGTGCAGACTAAGATGACAGGTTCCTGTGCTTTGCAACCAAAATGCAAACTGAGCCAGCAATACAGTGACAGAGAAATGTGATGCTCACTTGATTTTGTGTGTTTACACAGCAAATTAAAATGACACCTTATGCTTCCAAATTCAGGTATCATTAAGCTCCGCAGACACCCACCACCCAGCCTGAAAGGGCCACAGTACACCCTGAATGTCACCGCGATAGATGACAATGCCTCGGGGGGACCCACTCCTCTCAGCAGTTTTGCTGAGGTTATTGTAGGAGTTAATGATGTTAATAACAACAAGCCTGTCTTTAGAGAGGTAAGGTGTCTTTCTGCAGATATTCTTTTCCCATCTAAGCTATAAGTGGGGTTATAGAGTCTCCTTAGTTACTGGTGATTGCTGGTGGGCTGAAGGGTCTGTGTGTGCAGAGCAGAATGAACTTGTAAGTGAACAGCAGTCAGCTTTCTTCATATATGAACTGTAAAGTCTTCATTCTCCTTTTTTCCTTCCTCTCCCTTAGAGATTGATTTCTTTGTGTGCATAAGTAATAGCAGTGATTTTCTTCCAAGTTTTTCTCAGACGTGCTGGAAAAAATGTTGACACTGTGCAGCAAATTCATGTGACTCTGTGTAATATTTAGGGTCGGATGTTTGGGTGTATTTTTAGTGCGCTTACTACAGTGACAGTACCTGGGTTCTGGAGAATCAGCCTTCAGGCACACACGTGCTACAGGTAGAAGCCTATGATGCAGACCTCGGCATCAATGGAGAGGTGAAGTATGGGCTCATGCACCGAGATGGAGCTTCCCTAGGCTTCAGCATTGACCCAGATACAGGTCAGTAGCTCTGGGTTCCTTAGAAAAAAATGAATATTACACTGTATTGTAATGAAAATACTGCTGTATCAGTATGTCCATGTGAGCTCATGCTTTAACAATATAACTGCAGGTTTAGCTGTGACAGTTTGTAGAATAAACACTGGAAAATGCTCAGGGTATGTAAATAGCCATGCACATAGATTAAATTAAGGTTGTAAAATCATAGAAGCACAGAATGGTTAGTGTTGGAAGAGACCTGAAAGGTCATCTGGTTCCAACACCCCTGCCATGGGCAACGACACCTTCCACTAGACCACGTTGCTCAGTGCCTCATCCACCTTGGCCTTGAACACTTCCAGGGATGGGGCATCCACAGCTTCTCTGGGCAACTTGTATTGAGCAGTGTCTTACCACCCTCACGGCAAAGAATTTCTTCCTGATCTAAACCTGTTCTCCCTCAGTTTAAAGCCATTACCCCTTGTCCTATTGCTACATGCCCACAGACCCTCTCTAGCTCCTGTGTAGGCCACCATTAGATACTGGAAGGTGCTGTAAGGTCTCCCTGTAACCTTCTCTTCTCCAGGCTGAAAAACCCCAACTCAGTCTGTCTTCACAGGAGAGGTGTTCCAACTCTCTGATCATCTTCATGTCCCTTCTCTGGATTCACTCCAACAGATCCACAACCTTCTTATGTTGGGGGCCCCAAATGCAAATTAAATAGGGAAACAGACCCCAGTTCAATAAGATTAAAAAGTGTTCTGTATGACTTACCTTCCTACTTGGATCGAGAGTTACTACAAAAATGCAGAGCAGAAAGTGTGATTTTTACAGGTTAAGTTTATTCTTCCCTACAATGTTGCCACAGTTTACTTCTCATCTCATGCACAAATAGAAGACCCAGTGGACTGCAGGCAAAACCCTCATACCAGAACAGGGCAATGATGTCTTTATGTATGATTTATTTCAAATGAAGGTGTTATATAGTTGTTGAGGCTTCTTTAGTCAAAACAGGAAAATGGAATATTGCTATGTCCAGGACTGTGCAGGAGACTGGAAGGGCAGAGCAGAGGAACTCTGAGCATAGTAGAGAAATAGGTCTAGCAGTGGCCTCAAGAAGGTCAGTTTGAAATCTGCTAACCAGAAGAAAATAGCTGAGGCAGGGAGAGACTTGATTAGTAGGGAGGAAAACCTGAAGATCAGGAGAAAATCGTTTGATTTATCCACTATGTTTTTACTCAATTTTAATCTGCTCAATGAGGCAGCCTCCAGCTCCGGTAGTAGAGGTTACTTTGGTCACATCACTGGTGTCTTCTGTGGTGTGACTCTTCCTCAAAGTAATAATGAGCTGATTCAGTTACTTGGACTACCACTGGAGTAAACCTAGAGAGGCCCTTCAGTGTGAAGTCCTTCTGTGCTCCATGAGCCATGAGATAACAGGGTACTCAGACTGAGCTTCTTATCAGGATAGCAGGAAAAAAGCAGCATGTGGCATGTGAGGAGAGGAGAGACAGGAGAACTGGAGTTGGTCTAGTCCAAGACATGCATTGCAGGGTCGGTGAGGGACAAGCTTGATGGCTGTGTTGCATGCAGTCAGAGCTTCCTTTTGTGCAGGAGATGTGCAGATTCCTCTCTGCAAATCCAGTCCTGAGGCTGTGACACGCAGAACAGGAGGTGTATGTATTTCCAGGTGTCATCACCACCACACAGAGCTTCGACCGGGAGGAGCAGAGGGAGTACACGCTGTCTGTTACTGCCACTGACCAGGCGCAGGAGCCGCTGATCGGCGTATGCCAGATCACCATCCTCATCGCTGACGTCAACGACAATGATCCCAAGTTTGAGAACAGCCACTATGAGTGTGAGTGGTACTTAACTACTTGCCCCACTACTGCCACATGAACCTGGTTAGAAGGTCATTCCTCATAACAGTGGCCTGTTTTTTAGGTGACCAATCTTTCTTTGTTGCCCACTAAGCCCGTTGCTATTCAACCCATCATGAGTGGAAATGTGCAGAATTAACCAGTCCTCTTTAGTCATTGCAGTTCTCTTAAAAACCTTGACATCTTTTGCTTCTACAGATGAGGCAGACCTGATCCCTTCTCTTTTTCAGCTTTTCTCTGCCCAGCTTTCCTCCACACTGAATTTTGATTTGATGTTCCAAAACAAAACATGACATTCTAGCTGGGAATTCATCAACCCTGACTAGAAGTACAATTGTCATCTGTGTCTCTGTAGCACAGCACTTCTGTTTGAATAGACTGAAGTAGCATTTATGCCTTGTCAAACAGCACAAAATCCTTGGTTTCTAGGCTGCCTTTGGCTGGGAGCCAATGCCTGCTGTATCTGTCCTGCTGAGCTAGCTTTTCCCATTTGCCCGGGTGACATTCCCTTTTTCACTCCCACATGATGCGCTTTACATCAGTCTTTTGTTTAATTTGACTTGATGCTTCTCCGGTAGAATCCTGCATTTCATTACACTTGGACTCTCTACATTTAATGTCATCCACAAGTCATGAGCATAATCTCTAGTTGTTGATCTGGAACACATCCTTCCTTGCATAATTGCCTGAAAATTGAAAAAAAACTATTGCTGATGCATCTGCCAACAACTTTATTTTGGAGTTTTTTTGCCACTTGTGTGGAAATGTCATGGAAGGCAAAGCAATGACCAATGCCTTATTAAAATGAAGATGGCTTATAAGTAAATTGTCTTTAACATCACAGAGGCCAGCATTTTAGGAGGAGTCAAAAATAGGTTGGATGTTTATATTTTAGGACTTAATGAGAAGTGACCTGCTGGGAAATAAGCTAAATATACATCCACACTTCAGAGTTATGCACAAGGACAGAAAGAAAATTGTGTTGCACCTTTTAAAGTATCTTGCAGTGACTAAATCTAAGCACCAAATTGGTTAAAATGTGTAGATTCAGAATAGCCATTTCTACCTTCCTACCAGTGTCTTCTGCAAATGTGGCCAAAGCAGCACTGAGAAATTGAGTAGGAATGATTTCTCTGGAAAGAAATATTTTTGAGCAGAGCAGACAAGTCCCTGAGGTAAAGGTAATGTTTGTGCAAAGATTAAACTTTCTATTCCACCATCACACATGTTCTTCAGGTGAAACTGACCGGGATTTTTCTTTTTCAAAAGCTGTGGAGCTGAGAAGTTACATTTGTAATTATGGCAGCTTCAGCACTTCTGAGGAACAGGCAGATTTTTTTCTTTTTTCATGAACACAGGGTACCAGCAAAGGTTCTGAAGCAAAGGCAGCCCTTTGAGATGTCAAAACTGCAGATAACAAGGGCACGTTATGCCTAGTACTTTCCCAGCATTTCTACATAAGTAATCAATGCTTGAACGTCACAGAATTAAAAATAGCTTCTTCCCTAACAAGATCAAATGCCATTAGTCATAGGTTTCTATTCATCCTGGAAACTGCTGGTTCTTTATTCTCAGCACTAAGATGTTGGTCAAATTCCTGATTTAGCCATGCATCTTATCATCTGCCTGCAAAACAGCCATTAAAGAAATGCTTAACTCCCCGTAGTAGGGATGGCACAGTAAATGTTAGAGTTGTGTCAGCAGGAAGCAAAGCACATGAAATGAGAGAGTACAGCCCTTCCAAGTAATTTTGTATTTTTTCTTACAATGCAATTCAACAGAATTTGACTGTTAAAGACAGCATAAGTACACACGCGAACACACAAAAAGCATAAACACACAAAGGGGTACTTTACAGTGTTTCTTAGCAATTAATTCAAATTTCATTTACCTATCTCAGTCTTGGTAAATCTCTTCTGAGATTAGCTTTGTCTGTTACTGATGTACCAAAGGCAAGCATACCAGGACAATTAAATGATACAGGGATGAGTGAAGTCAATAAAATCTCAAATTACTGTTCATAGAGCAAGTAGTTATTGTGATTTAAAGTTGTACTGCTCCACTTCTACAGACTGTTGACATTAAGGGAGAAGACTAAAACAGAAAACATGACCACTCCACTTCATAAGTAGTGCGCAGTTCTGGTTGTCCCACCTCAAAAATGCTAAAGGAGACACATGTAAGGGAGATCAAAGATATGAAATAGTTTCTGAACAAGGCATGAATTAATAGATTGACTGGGTTGCCTAAACCCAACAGCCTTCCAACTGTCAGAGCCATTTTAATATACTGAGCTGATGGAGCCTTAGTGCAAGGAAACAGCTCAAAAACACAATCAGGCAAGCATACATAGCTACTTGGAGGAGGAATGGGGACTGGATGGCTGAGGATAGAGGGAAGAGCTGGACCAAAAATCAGTGCAATGTAAAGATGAAATGTGGAAGAAACACAGCTGGCAGGGATGCAATAGCTTCATATAAAATTGTGTCTGACCGAGTGGAAGGGAGAAGGAAATGACTGCTCATGATTTCCTATCATTTTGTTGATGTCCCTTCCAGAAAACAGTCTTTAGGTAGACAAAGTTAATTACTCTTCTGTGCAATGAGCTCTTCAAATGTGTGACTCTGCCATCACATTTTTAGATGACAATTATCTGAGCAGCTTCAAAGAAGGATTGGTCTGTCTAGAACTAAGGGCAGAAAGACACAACCACTGTCACAGGTGGATTTCTGGGAACAGGGAGTGAAACCCTAAGGAAAGGGACATACATAAATGATAATTGCCCTTGCCCTGGGCAGCTTCTCCAAGACACTGGGGTGTTGGAGGCATCTTTTCTGTGACCTGAGTCTTTATGCTTTGCAATTACCTGGTGCCTCCCACTGGCAGTGCTGCTGGCACCATTCATATTCAAGATTAATTCAATTCCCACAGAATTCCCTTTGATGTCAACCTGCTTTTATCATGAGCTGAGCCCAGCAGGCTGGGCTGTGATCCTAAGCAGTGGGCATGCAAGCAGCTGTGGGTTTGCCAGCGCCACCGTGGAGAGGCACAAGTGCTGGCAGCAGTATTGTCAGTAAATCTGCATCACCAGCAGCTCATTTAACAACACAGCGTGGCAGGGGAGAGGGAAGGGGAAGCTAAAAGAGGACTATAGACACTGTTGGAGACAATACTTTATAACCTGCCTAAATACAGAAGCGTTTAATCTCCCATGAAGGGAACAATGGTGTTTTACAGGGGTATTTCTTTACACATACAGCCTGACAAACCAGAGTGGACCTGCTGACAATACCTTTGTCTTTTCAAAGACTTCCTCAGCGAAGACACTCCAGTCGGGATGAGTTTCCTCCGAGTTGCAGCTCATGACAGTGACCAGGGTGTGAATGCTGCTGTCACATACTCAATGTTAGAGCATCAACTGGAATACTTCCAGATCAACCCCAGCACAGGCTGGGTGTATGTGAATTGCCCACTACCCCAGGTAATGTGAGACTCTGCTTGGAACAGAGCAAATTCCAACCCCTCAAATCCATTGCAGAGGGTTAATTGCAATCTCTTGGTTTGTAAAAAGTGGTTTTCAAGCATCCTCTATCTTTGTTTCATAGACAATGCGCATTAGCCGCTATATTGTAGCAACAGATGGTGGGAACAGAAGCAGCACAGTGGAGCTGACAGTGAGTGTCACCAGTGCCCTGAGCCAGCCACCCCAGTGGGAGAAGAGCACATACTGGGTAACCATCCCCGAAAACACCATTCGTGACACCAAGATTGTGGTATGTTAAAAGTGTGATTGCTTTCCTCCCTCTTCATTTCCACTTCTTCCTCTGTTGTGCTCTAAGTCCGAAGTATCCAGGTGCCCACTCTGCAGCCTTACTGAGTTGCACTGTTCCCTTATGAGCCTTTGCTTCTCTGTACCCCATTAGAGGTTGACAGGCGTACCTGTTGCAGAACAGGCTGGCATTTAAGCTGGCAGCAGTTTTCCCAGTGAAGTCTTACACAAATGGCCCTCAAGGTGTGCTTCCACAGGAGCAAGACTTGCACGCTGCCAGAGTGGGAAATCCTTGGCCATTCCCACCAAGAGCCAGCTCCTCACTCCTACATTCTCAGTGGGCTGTGCTATCGGCTTGTGCCTTTCTTACAGCTTCTCTCAGTTTAGCATGAGAGCATGGAGTGACTAGTTTGCTGTGGGCTCTTCCAACTCAAACCAATTCCTTTTTAACCCATACAGAATTAGTCTTTAAGGACAGTGTCTTCCATATATTGTTGCACAATTCCTGCCTTCCTCCTCCTGCATGCAATATTCAAGCACTTGCAAACAATTTAGGTTGGTTGTTTTTTCTGTAACTTGCTGAGTAAAATGTACAAGTCAGTGGAGAAATAGTCTCCTTACGGATTGGTTTTGTTTTGGGAGGAGGAGAGACCAGGGATTTCCTTTAGCTGTGCTGCAGTTATGGCTTGGCACATTTACAGGCAGGTAAATTTCCTGCTGATTTAAGACCTGCATCAAACCTAGATATTGTAAAATAAAACTCAGCTCTGTAAACTATTTCTATTTTGTCTGTTACCCAAGTCATACAGGCATGTGTGTTCTTGGAGAACATACATGTATGTATGTTTTTGCCATCGAACTCGACACGTAACACTTGCAACCCCATGCTTCATGAATATATGTGATGGCTCTTTTCTTCTTCAGACCATCAAAGCCACATCCCCTCTTGGTGATCCCAGGGTTACGTATAATCTGGAGGAGGGTCAAGTTCCAGAGACTAACATGCCAGTTCGTTTCTATCTGAAGCCAAACAGAGCTGATGGATCTGCTTCTCTTCTAGTCGCTGAACCACTTGACTTTGAGACAACTAAGTTTTTCACCCTGACAGTCCGGGCACAAAATGTAGCAATGACTCCTTTGGCTTCCTTTGCCACTGTTTGTGTGAATGTAACAGGTAAGCTTTACTGCTGTTCAGAACCAAATTCTTGTTACTTTTAGTGTAATGCCATGAATTAAGGTAACATCCATGAAATGCCAAGCCACCTCAGAATGCTTTGTACATTTCTATGCTGTAAAATGTTGTGCAGTCATTAAAAAGGTCTGTCTGAGACACTTCTTAAGTATAACTATCAAATGTGGAGATGTGATAGTGCAAAAATGGGTTGTCTGAATGTTTATGTGGCATTAGTGTCTGGTTCTGTAAAGGTAGTTAGAAAGATTTTGTTTAGAAAGAAGGAGAAATCTAGTAATTGTTTCCAAGCTGTTGAAAGAAGATGAGTATTACTGGAAATAATCTGTGCTATAGAAAGAGAAACAGCCCAGATAGGCTGGGTTTGTGTTGGATACCTGTTTAAGGTTTTTTGTTACATTCAGAATTTTTCATAGCACACTGAAATTAAAACTATAGAAATGAAATTGCACGGGTCCTTATGATAGGTGCAATGTTAAAAAATTTGATCCAACCCTCTTTATAGTAGGATTTTTTTGTAAGGCTCTGTTCCTGTAGATCCACATAAAACTATAAATCTGGTATTAATCCCTGCCTTTTTCAGCTTTAGTGGAGTTACTTTTGTTAGGCAGACATTCAGATGAAAATATGAATAAGTGAATTCTCCAGCAAAAATATTTGTCTTGTCCACCACCATGGAAATGAGAATGGAGGAGTAATTTGAGTGGGAATCCAACTTTCCTGCTTCACTTTATCATGACATTGTCCTGTCTTCTGCAATCCACCAATGCAAAACCCCTTCAGGTTGTAGAGCAGGGTCTCAGCCTCATTGTAGATTAAGGACCCTGTCCCAAAAGGTTTTTCCTATAGTGCAGTTATAGGTACCAGAATTTGGCAGAAACTTCATTCTGCTCACAAGAAAAAATCCTTTTTCAGTAACTTAGCTGCGAATGAAAGCCCTCCTGGTCCTTGCATTCATGGACTTAGTGTATCTCTGGTCAAATCATTGGCCAGTATCTCAGCTGAGATTAGGTCACGGTCTCCCAGAAACTGCCCAGTGTTTATAAAATACCTCCTGACTGCTACCTTGAGAATGGGAAGACTCAAAGCAGGATTGCTTATTACTATAAACAAAGTAAGTTCTTCCTCCAAGCAAAATACAGCTGGGGGGGGAGAAAATAAAAACACAGTAAACAAAAAAGGCCTCACATATTTTCGTACCATGATCCTCGTTGCCTCCTTTTTCAGATGTCAATGATAATGTCCCGTTCTTCATGTCTTCTAACTACGAGGTGTCTGTGCCTGAAGGAGCTGATGTTGGCACGTCGGTGGTTCAGGTGTTAGCGATGGACTTGGATTCTGGCCTACATGGAGAGGTTTGACCTTACATCCCATTCTTTTCCTCACAATACTCAAGTTGTAGTATTGTAATTAGTGAGAACATGCAGTCAGCAGGGTCATGAACCACCAGCACTTCCTACAGCCCTTGTCAAGCATTTGTCTGTCTTATGCCTGCTGTGCGTAACACAGGATGCAGGCAGAGAAGATGCAGTTCATGATCTCAGAGTCCTGCATCATGGCAGCTCATCCTGATCCAGCAACCATGACAAAGCACTGCTACATGATTTTCAGGGTTGCTCCCATGACAAGATAAGTGGATGTGGCTGCAGGACATGTTTCCAAACTCTTGCCTCTTCAATTTTTTAATTGACCATCAGTAATTATTGTCAGTTATTCACAGCCATTTAATTATGGTCACTTAAATACCATCGTTGGTCAAACCAACATTTGACCATCATAGTAATAATGACTCAACCCTAGGAAAAAGCAGAATTCTGAAGGAAATTGCTCATTTTCATTGCATTTTCCTGAGCCATTTCTAAATATCCTACTAGCTCTTCTGTGAAGAAACTCTGGCTAGTGGTGATCTGCTGTTCTGGAACTGTCATTTTGCAGCTTCTGAAGAGCAACCTGTATGGTGAAACAGCCTGGTGGTGCTCTAGGCGTGACTTGGAGGTGGGAATGGAAACGGTTTTTTTTTCAGAGAACGACCTTTATTAAAGGGAAAAATGTGAATAGCTTTCATTGGCGGAGGTTTTCATTTATTCGGTCTTGTTGAATGGGACACGAATTACTAGCTCTTTTTTTTTTTTTTTTTTGAGATCAGAAGCACAGTGGATTATTAGAAACTGAGGAGACACCAGGGAAAAGGCCAGTCCATACATTCTCTGTCCTTCTGTTACTCAAGCTCTTTCCTAACTGCTCCCACTGGCCACTGTTGGAGATTAGATACTGGGCTTGATGGGCCTTGATATCACAGGTGCAGATGTTCTTCTGTTTGAGAATTCTGTACTTTTTATATCAAAATGGACAAAAGACTTAGAAAAACTATGTTCAGATGATCTGTCTTTCCTCAGAGTGTTGCTACTTGGCAGACAGGACCAGGAGGCTGCTGAGGAAGGGGAAGGTCACAGCACTCGGACATACAAATGAAAATTGAAAATGTAACCCCTTTTAACTATTTCCTTTTTAGGTTCACTACTCAATATTAAAAGATGCTAATGAGGATTACCAGTTCTTCACCGTTGAACCTGAGACAGGAGTTATTTCCACTCAGGCATCTTTTGACAGAGAGAAAAGAGCCTCTTACTTGATTGAAGTTCAGTCTCAGGACTTATCAGAGTCTGCTAGACCCGGTGTTCATGGGCAGCCCAACACAGGTAAAACTAAGAAGGAATTCTATATTGGGCTCTTTAACTTTTATAGGCTTGGTGGGTATGCGAGCTGTTTGGAATAATACAAGGTATACCACCTCTGCCATTTCTAGTCTGCATGTTCCTCTTGCATCTCCTTCTTAGACACAGCCTACGTATGGATTTTTGTCAGCGATGTGAATGACAACACTCCGGCATTTCCTCGGTCAGTGTATGAGGTCAGCATAGATGAGGATAGGGATGTTGGAAGTCCTGTTGTGACAGCAACAGCAGATGATGAAGATGAGGGTGAGTGGACCCTGCATGTCTTTCTAAGTCCTTCTAGTGTTAGTTGTCAGTTACTGTGTATAGGGCTACTTCCTTTCTTCGTGGACAAACAAATTTCTGCATTCAGGAGACAATTACACGTTTCAAGCAGTTGAAAGTGAGAAGTTCTGGGCACATGTGAGCATTTTCTTTAATTAGGTGCTCAGGTTTGTAGTGCAAAGGTTAAGCTAGCTGGAAATCTCTTTGGGGCAGAATGAAATCACCTGGAATCACAACACTGCTGTAACTTCACATACTCTTTCGTAAGCACATGCTTGCTTTTTGCTGACTCCTTTGCTTTCTAGATCTCCCTAGGAGTCAGTTTTATTTACCAGTATTGTAAGAAAATCAGAGGCGTGCTTTCTGGTGAGTTAGCAGGTTGAATATGCTTGTGGAAGAATCTGACAAACAGTGGAAAATGCAGGATGACATGGCCAGAAACGAAGTCAGGAAGAAAGGGAAAGTCAGACCTTCTGTTTGGGCTCACACTGACACCAGCTCTGATGGTGTGAAGCTGCCCCTACAGTGTGGTGAGACCAGATGGACTGAGCCAGTCTAACAGCACATACCACCAGTCAGTCCCTGTCTTTGTTTTTTTGCTACTTTCGTAAGCTGGTCCAGCTCAACTTGCTCAAGAGAAACAAACCTATTGAATAAAAGAAGGCAAGCTGGTGACAGAGCCCAAATGAGAAGCAGACGGGCATGTTGCTGGGAGCAGGTGAGAGCTGGCAGTTCCTTTCAGTGGCAGTGCTGTAATTCCTGTGCCTCTTTGTGCCCATGACGGAGCTGTAAAGGGGCCATTTGAAACCCAGCTGCTGCACTTGGGAGAATTTGACAAAAGCTACTAGCAAGTGATGCTCAAACTCTTGCTGCAAAGGCAGCCAAGTTCTTCCAAGCACTAATGCTGAGCACAGTCTTTCCACTTTCTAGCCATCCATGTTGCTCTAGTCTTCTCATCCACAGCTGACTCACAACTTAAAAAAGCTGAATGTCACTTTTACTCCTAGCTGTTCACTTATCTAATTCAGGAAATTACTTTGTATACTGGAATGTAATGTCATGTATTTTTTACCTTTCCAAATAAGTAAACAAGAAAGCACTAACCTATTTGTTGTTGTTCCTAAAAGTTTTGCAGCCATCAAACAACTGCTATTGCACAGGGGAATGCTCTGAGATGAATTCTTGCTCAAAATAGAGGACTTCTTTTATATTTTAGCACCACCCAGTGGTTTGAAAGAAGTTAAGGAATATTGGCATTTGAAATGAGAGGCTTAGAAAACATTGAGTAAAAATAGCTTCTAGTATTTTCATAGCATGTTACTTTTTTATTATTGGCAAATAAATGCACAATAATTTAGAGGCACACATTTCCTCCATTATCAATCAACATGTGCTTCTCTGTGTCTGTAAATTAGACCTGTAAATATAAATGCAGACCTAGCCTCCCATCTACCACACACCAACCCTTCAAATTACATACACAGATGTAATATTCTGTGTTTCCTATGTTTTATCTCTCTCACACACACTGTAACAGTCTGGGTAAATAAGGTTTCTCTTGGATACATATCCATTGTGCATAGCTGGATTGAGCATTCATAGAGTGAACAGGGAGCAATTGTTTCTTTCTCTTATAGGCTCAAATGCCAAACTAAGGTATCAAATCACTTCAGGAAATGTGAAAGGGGTTTTTGATGTGGAACCTGAGACTGGAACGGTCTTCATTGCTCAGCCTCTGGATTATGAACAAGATCAACATTATGAGCTCCGGCTTGTAGCTTCTGATGGAAAATGGGAAAACCACACTCTTATCATCATCAGTGTTGTCAATAAGAATGATGAAGCACCAGTTTTCATGCAGAATGAATACCTGGGCAGTGTCTTGGAGGAGCTCACAGATCTGCCTGTACTTGTCCTAAAGGTAAAGTAGTTTCCACAAAAAGCTTGGCAAAACCTGGCTTTGTGTTCACCTCCATCCCATCCATTCACACAAATCCAAAAAGATGGTGTATTTAGGGTGGGTGAGGCCTGATATTAGGACATAGCTAGCAACTTTCTGTAAAGAATAGAATAAAGCAAGACACGTAATTTTGCATGGTGGACTTGCCCTCTTGATCAGTAAAAATAATGGTTGTATTTGATGATCTTAAGGGTCTTTTCCAAACTGATTCTAAAATTATGTGATTCTAAATATTGAAAAATGTGATGACTTTCCTTTACAAAGATGTGGCATATTTTGAGTAACTGTATAAGCACAGAATGGTTGGCATGTGTACCTCATGCATGTAATGGTTAAACTTATACTACCAGATAAACATTACCACTGTTCCTTGACTTGAGCTCTATCATCTTCATTGTTTTGTTGTTAGAGCAGTTCTTGGTAGACCCAACTAGCAATCTCCCAGACAATCCCTGGATGCAAATCAGGAGCTGGGAGTTCTCTCTGACCTGTGCTGATCATCAGCTTGGATGTACGACCTGTTTTCACAGCATTCTGTTCACTCAGAGAGAATCAGCCTCTGCTTGCCTTTGTATTCCAGCTCCAAAGAATTTCACAAGAAGTATTTGCTCAGTCGAACTGTTATTATTTTCACTTGATTCTTCCTACAGTTTTATCCCCCTTCCAAGGTATACTGGGAAGTAGAATATATTAGTCTGTCGAAATGTCCTCTTTTTGTTTAGGCTGTGCATGATATTTATTGAAAGAGTACTTGAATGACTCAAACCAAGAGATGCCTGCTGTTAAATTGCATGCTGTTCATTTAGCCTACACTGTACCAGCTGCCATCAATAAGAGAACAGTGATTTCCCCTTTAACATAAACCCTTGCCTGCTGTGGCTTGTTCCAGGTTTCTGCAACAGATCCCGACCAAGTGGCAGACCAAAACGCCATTAACTATTCCCTGCATGGACAGGGGGCCAGCAGCGAATTCAGCATCAATGAGAATACAGGCGAGATCAGTGCACATAAAAGGTTAGACCGTGAGAAGCAATCGACGTGGCGCTTTCTCGTTCTTGCAACAGATGAGGGTGGAGAGGGACTGACTGGCTTTGCAGATGTGATCATAGAAGTGAGGGACGTGAACGACAACGCACCCCTTTTCCTCTGTGTGTTGGACGGCTGTTTCACGGGCCACATCCCTGAGGACTCTCCAGCTGACACTCCCATCATGGAAATGACAGCAATGGACCTCGATGACCCAAAGGCTGGTATAAATGCTGTGCTAACATACAGTATCATTCAGAACGTTAAAAACGAAATTAATTTGAACTTGTTCTCAATTGATTCAGTTAGTGGCACCATCTCTACAGTGCTCGGGTCCCTGGACCGGGAGAAGGAAGACAAGTACCTAGTGGTGGTTGAGGCCAGAGATGGAGGAGGGCTCACTGGGACAGGCACTGCCACTATTTTGGTGACTGACATAAACGATCATGCTCCAGTCTTCCTGCAAAGGATTTACACATCATTTGTCTCTGAGAACGCGAGTATTAACACTGAGGTGGTGGTGGTGTCTGCTGTGGACAGAGATGAAGGAGAAAATGCCATGGTGACGTTCAGCATCATTGATGGGGACAATGACCGCAAGTTCTCCATAGAGACAGATAAAGTCAACAATTGTGGGTTTATCCGATTACGCAAGCGGATTGACTTTGAGAAGCCTCATGAGAGGGTATTCAATTTGACTGTGAAGGCAGAGGACACAGATTTCTTCAGCATCGCTCACTGTGTGATCTATGTGGAGGACTCAAATGATCATGCTCCAGTCTTCTATCCCCAGTTCTATGAAGTGGCTGCACTGGGGGAAGACGTACCGGTTGGCACCAAAGTTATTCAGGTTTCTGCTGTTGACTTGGACTCTGGCCTGAATGGAAGGTTTTCTTTCCACTTGCTAAACAAGTCTGATCCAGGTGGCCAGTTCTCTTTGGCTAGAGATGGGTGGCTGATGGTTGCAGCGTTGCTGGATCATGAGACAGTGATGCAATACCAACTCATTGTCATTGCCACAGATATGGGGCAGCCCCCTCTGACTGGCAGTGCCACTGTTTTAGTGACTCTGCAGGATGTAAATGACAATGGGCCCGAGTTTGAGGTGCATTATAACCCAGTGGTCTGGGAAAACACAGCTTCTCCACAGGTTGTCCAAATGAACGAGAGCTCCACACTGCTGTATGCCAAGGACCGAGACACTGCTGCGAACGGGGCACCTTTCTCCTTTAGCCTTCTCAGCAATTTCGATATTCTGACCAGCTTCAGCTTGCAGGACTTCCACAACGGAAGTGCCATGCTCACCGCACTGCGTACCTTTGACAGGGAAGTGCACAAGGCGTTCTACCTGCCCATCCTGATCACAGACAGCGGGATCCCACCCATGAGCTCCACCAACACGCTGACTGTGAACATCGGGGACCAGAATGACCACCCGCATTCTGCTGGCTACATGGAATGTCTCATTTACAGCTATGACGGTAAATTGTTCCCTGATGTTTGCTTCCAAGTGGGACATAAAGTCAAAAGAGGCAGCTGTGAGTTTCACAGGAGGACTCTGTCCTGTTCCACATAAGCTGTTAGCAGAGGTGCTACTGAAGTTTGCTTAAACCCCAACAGAGAGCAGTAGATATGTGGGGCACAGGACTCTGAGCCACTTGATTTGTGGAAGAAAGTGAGCCAGCCTTGAAGAAAGAGCATAACTGGTTGCTTTTCTTGGCACGTTTCTGTCAAACTTGAGTAATGATCTCTTGGTCTCAGATAGAGTTTTTCAGCAGCCTTAACATTTCAGCGGGAAAAAAATTACCAAAGTTCATAATGGTGCTGAGAAGTGATGAGTCTGAAAGCTAAAAATCTTCTTTCTCCTCCTTAAAACTTCTTCCTTCTCCAGATTGAATCGAGTTTTAGTGAATACACTTAAACTAAACTCACATGTAAACTGCTGAAGCATTCACCTAAGTCCAGCTGACAAATGCTGTTATGGGGGAATTTTCTGTGAATGCTGGCTGCAGGCAGTGTGAGAGAAGACGTCTTTCCCTTCTTGCTTTGACAATTAGGCAATTAGTTTTCTTGTGATCTGGTGTCCCCACATAATAAATCCAACAGCAAAATAAACGACACAGGTAAAAAGATTTTGGGATGCTTGCATCCACGCTGGCTCAGGGCATTGCTTCCTCTTCTACTCTGCTGTGAGTCCTATGGTTTCATAGCACATTAAATAGACTGTCTGTTGTGGGAACACTCGGAAATACTTCTGGGTAGATGCTGTTCACATTTACTTGTACTGAAATGTTCTGCCAGTTACATGATTACTCAAGTTCAACTTATTGTTAAGTTGAAACCAAGTCTGTTTCTATTTGCTGAGAAACTCTGCCTGTAGTGCCTGTAGCTTAAATACCAAACATTTTCATTAAGCCTGAATTCCATTTTAGTTGTTTCTTTAAAAACATTGGTACATTGGTTAACTTCTGGGAGGGATTATTCAAGACCTCAGATCTTTGATTAACTAAAATATAAGGGAGAGAGAGAATCAGAAGGCTACTATCATGCTGTATGTTACATTCACATACTGTGTGAATCAAACACCAGGGCATCCTGTATACTGCCTCCTGCAAAACATCCAGTGAATGTTACCACGGTTGCCAGAGAGGCACAGTTTTCTCTGCTTGCATTCTGTTCCTCAGTTGTTGGGGTTTGTGCTGTCCCTTATCACAAGCTGAAGTCCTGCATTTATCCTCTTTGTGTATCCTTGATTCTTTACTCAGTGGATTTAGGAATTCAGATACCCATGGACCTTTTCTTCAGGAGTAAGTTTTGTAAATTCAGAAAATACTAATTTGTGAGTTTCTGAGAGGATGCAAAACCAGCGGAATATATGCTGCTTTCCATCTCACCCCAAAGTCTCACCATTTACTCAAAATAAGCCTGGTTACTGTATTTTGGACATCCTCTCAATCTTGCTGTAATGTCTATCTTGCTGTAATTGCTATTATTTTTTGCCCTTTATAACCCAGTCTGCATTTTGGTTGTTTATCCTGCCAAACACCAATCCATATGTAAATCACTTTGCAAGTTGGTTGGATAATACAGATGAAGTAGTGAAAATTCTCAGAGGTGGCTTTTCTTATTTCCTCCCCATTGTTTTCACTGCAGCCACCTGTAGAATTAAATCGATGTAGCCATACAGCAAACGTGATAAGCAGGGCGCCATGTGGCATTTGCAAACTGGTGCACGTCTCTTGAGAGCTACCACAACTGTTTTTGTAGAGGTCTCAGGTTTGTGACACATGTGCTTAGACCAGTCCATGTTTATGTACATGTGAGAGGTCTGACTGTGCCACTTGTGTGCTGTGTTGTTCCAGGTATTCTCCCCACAACTGTACTGGGCCAGGTCAGTGCCCCTGATGCGGATGACTGGGATCGCAAAATCTACCAATTCGAAGGGAAAACATCAAGGTATTTGGAGAGAAAAATGGCAGCTGTGTAAATTTTATGGGAAAATTGACCACACACAGAATCATAGCAAGTATTTACACTGACTTTTTTTTGAAAACAAGAGTGAAAAAGCGTTTTGTTGGTTAGGCATTTCCATGTGAAGATCTCAAAAGCCCTTCTGAGTGTGAGGCTGCAGTAAATACTGCATGCTGAACCAGTCTGCTTCCCATTGCCTCATAGGCCAGATTTCTAAATTCCTGTTCACAGTCATATCCATAATCTGTGTCAGAGAATGACTACAGAAAAAATACCCACTAACTTCCAGATTTCTCCATCCAAGCTCCTGGTGTTTCCATGTCACCACTGGTTTTAAGACCTTATTTATACTGGATGTATAGACTTGGGAGTGTCTAGATTGTGACTGGGTCTGAGACGTACATGTGCCACTCAGAAGTTTTGACAGAGGTGTCACTCTCAGTGAATGTATCTACACTAGGAGTTTGCACTGTTTCCAAAGTTACGGCTATTGCAGCCTTAGTCTTCCTACACAGTTAATACAGCATAGCAGCAGGAAGAAACCTTCATGATGTACTGGTGAAGAGTCATTAGGAGCCAACAGGAGGCAATGTAAAAATGTTCTGTTCTGCTCTGTCCCTTCATGAAGGAACACATCTGCCTTCTTTGATAAATAGAAAGTGATTCAGAAAAAACCATCGGTGATGATAATTAGTACTTAGCTTTTGAACTTCTCATAGCTTGTTCCTTGGCTTAACTCTTATTACAGGTACTTTATCCTTAATGATAACTCAGGTTTGCTGACTATTAAAGAAGGAACCCCACCGGGAACATACAACATAAGAATTAGAGTCATTGACGGAGTCTGGCCAGATGTTATCTCAACTGTAAAGGTTATAGTGAAGGAAATTAAAGATGATGCCCTCCACAATGCTGGTTCTGTACGAATAAAAGGTAAGCAATGTGCTCAAGTAAGGTCTATGTCTTTAGTGTTACTGCTGTGATACCTAGAGCTCTGCTTAGAATGCTCTCAGACATGGGAGGAGAATTAATAGTTTTCTAGATAAAGGTTTGAAAATGCATCTTTGCATGGTCCTCTGATGCTACATATGAAGGAACATCTATGGAGAAAAAAAGGACAGCAAGGAAAAGTTTGTCTGATTTCTACACCAACTTTAAAAAACCCCAGCAACTTTTATTTCAGAAGAAAAACTCTATTCCAACGAGTGTTGCCTGCCTGAAATTCATCAAATTCTTTCAACCTTTGTGGAAAAGTAAAATCTTCTTAAACATGTTTCTGATTTTAAAAAAATAATTTAAAAAAAATTTATAAATTAATAAAAGTCAAAAAAGTTTCAGAACACACATGCTTACCAGAAGCAAGCACAGAAAATTTCAGAGCCTAAAAATGAAAATACTATTGAATTTGCAGTTGAGTCCATTTTCTGCAACCTTAATATTTATTCTGTGATGGTCATCTCTTCTATTGCTACATCAGTTGCAAGAAACATGTTTGTCTAATTTTCAACTTCTATTACAGGTATCACACCAGAGGAGTTCATATCCCAAACCTCTGAAAAACAAAGTAAATACTACCAGATGAAGAAGTTGCTTTCAGAAATTATCTCAGTTCAACTGGAAAATGTTCACATTTTCAGTGTACTAAATAGCCCAAGTCCAGCCCGAGGGGTTGATGTTTGGTTTGCAGCTTATGGTCCACCTTATTATAAAGCAGAAAAACTTAATGGCAATGTAGCAGCTTCCAGAGCCTGGGTAAGTATCCATCCTGTGTATGACACCACAGCATCTTCTCATTGTGTCTGTTCAGGTAATGCCCATTGCCTAGTGAATGTGAACAATTAGAATGATTGAGGGAGTAATGTGTGAGAAAAATAGGTAGTTTTAATCTGTAAAATCAAACAGTCCTTCTGTTGCACTTCTACTAAAAGTTTCAAATATGAATGTTTTGAAAGCCAGCCTCTAAATACATATTAAGTTACCCAAACACAATATGCTTTTAGGACTGTGAACATGTTTTTCCTATTGAAAAGACTGTACTACTCTGTATAAAGAATGTGTTTGGCTGTTGCCTTTCTACAGGATGCCTTAATGTTTCAATTTTTAGTTCTCTAGTTGAAACTCACAAACCAGTCAAATGTTTCAAGTTTCTAAACTTAAGAGAGCAGAGCAGTAAAAGAGCCACTCTCCTGTAGAAAACCAGGTTGGAAATGTGTGTTTAAAATTTACTAAAATTCCTTCCCCACTTGCCAAAAAAAAAAAAACATTGAGAAGAGGTAAATTATTTGCTCTGTTGGAAACATGTTGGTGCAGAGCTGAACCAACTCATTCTTGTCAGAAAAGGTATTTCTTCATTATCCAATGTCAATTCCCAGTATATTTAAATCAGTAGTTTAAATTGAAAATATAGCTCAGATACTCTGTAAACAATGCATCAGAACCATTAGAGACAAAAATTTATCCACTCAGTCTCTAATGAATATTGACAGTCTTTTTTCCCTCAAAATGCTTATTCATGCTGTGATTAACTTACACCAAGGCTTTGGCTTTAACAGATGCCAGACTGAGCTGCCTTTGGCTGTATAGGGTGAGGTAGGCATTGGAAGGAACTGGCATAGCAACCAGTTTTGAAAATAAATAAGACTTGGGCTTCTCATTGCTGTCATTACTGAACTTTATCTCTGTGGAAAAGTCAGATGAATGCAACTAATTGTTCTTCACAGCTGGAAAGCATTCTGGACATAAATATCACCCAGATTGGCATTGATGAATGTGTGACTGCAGACTGCACGCACAGCAGCGGATGCATCAGTAAGCATGAACAGAACCATGTCCCAACCATAACCACAGCTGGAAGCATTTCACTGGTGTCTGTGACAGTCCTGAGCCATGCTGTGTGTGGCTGTGCTGCTCGGGAGAGTCCTCACCTTTCCTGCTCTTCATACCAGACAAACCCTTGCCTCAATGGTGGCACATGTGTGGACACTGATTTGGGCTACAGGTTGGTAAAGCTTCATCTGGTGTGCAAACAAAATGCGTCTGATGTAGTCTGTTAGGAGGATGAGTTCAAGCTTAAGGAACCATCATTGCACGTCTTCTCACTGTGGCAGATCTAAGTTTTGTTATACTTCACACACAGGTCTGGCAAAAGAACCTCTATTTTCAGGTACATATATTTTAGGTTCAACATAGTCTCCAGGAAAACCTTGGGAACATTCCAGGCTGCACCAGTTCCATTAATACCACCCTGCAAAATACTCTTAGTTTGTGCAGGCTGCCTTAAATGTTTTAATGCTGTTAAACTTTTTAATCACATCTCTTTTGTCACTTAATAACCTCTTCCCCACACTTCTTGACTAATTTGTTTCTCCAAAAATGAGATCTTGTAGATAATATAGTATAAAGATGAAAAAATTTATGGGACTGTACTAGTTCAGAATTAGCCTGGTCCCCTTCCAGAATGTGGCTTTCAGCTTTTTTACATAAAAGTAATCATCCCTACATAGGAAAGCAGAAACAGTGGCCAGCCTTTTCATAGCACTCTTGGTAGGGGTGACAGGACTCAGACTGAGGCTGCAGAAGCTCTTGTCATGCTAAAGTTGTCAGTCTGACATTGCTGCTCAGGTGTAATCAGACAGGGAAATTTTGCTGTCCAGAAACTCTAGGTAGGCTCTGCCACCTATCATTTGTTCAGTGCTGAGGCTTCTTTGCTTCTGCTCCATTGTTAGTAGTTTTGTGTGTCATCTTTTCCTGCGTCCTACCCCCGTCATTCTGCTCTCAGTAGGTACTAGCAATCTATGGGAAACAGAAACTAAGAAATAGGAGCCCAGCTGATCTCCCTTCCTGTCCTTCTCCCCATTTCTGTTGTTCCTTTGGTTTCCCACTTACAGGTTCTGTTATTGTCATACTGTGGTGACTCTTTTCTACAGAGTATTAAGGAAAGAACTCCAAGCATCTGTTGTTTTATAGTGTAAAAGAAATAACCTAGTATGTATCTTGCAATGAGAGTGAAGATGTCAAGATCTGCCACACCTCACTTTTTCTGGGTGATATTACCTTTCCACACCCTTTCTGCAGAGACTCTGATTGGACATAAGCAGAAATTTTTTCACAATGAGAAAAATCAACCATTGTAATAATCTCCCCAGGAAGGTGGTGATTTACCCAACAATGGACACCTTTGAGATTCAGCTACCAGGATTCTGGGCCATCTTGTCTAGATTGTTCTTTTGCCAAGAAAAGGTGGACCAAATTATACTTGAAGCCCTTCCAACATGGCATTCTATGATTCTGTGATTCCTTTGCCTTTCCTGTCAGCATTATAAAGTCTTCAAACAAGCTGATAACTAAGCCTAGTGAAAAGTGTGGTTTTCTTTTTTTATGCTGAAGAGGTAAGAGGTTTTCAAGGGCTTTATATATTACAACAGGTCCATCATTTACTCACAGAATATCCTTGCATAGACATATTACAGTTTAGACTAAATTTATATTGTCTTTGTACAAACAAGTCAAAACATTTTTTGACAGAAGTTTTCCTAGTGTTTTACCTGTACTATGGCCTAGGGAACATGGGTCCCTGTGTTTAAAGGGGAGAGTCCTGTTGTCAGAAGAGAACTTTGCATCTTCTGTTTGGATGGTGGATATTTGCTTTTATTTTTTTGTTTAATAGATGCAAATGTGCTGCAAATTTTCATGGACCAGACTGCCAGCAGACAAAACACAGCTTCAGAGGCCACGGTTATGCCTGGTTCCCTCCTCTTCAGCCTTGTTTCAAGAGCCACATCTCCTTAGAGTTTATCACTGAAGTTGCTGATGGCCTTCTGTTGTACCATGGACCAGTGGCACAAGGGCAGCCTGGAGAACAGGAAAATTTCCTTGCTTTAGGTTAGCACCTTATAAAGTATTTGTTTGTGTTTATGTGAAAGTGAGATTCTACTTAGTTCATAGGTTTTGGGTGGTTTTTTTCTTTAAAAGCTCAGAAAGTTACTTTTGGAGAATAAAGAGAATGCACAATAGTTTGCCAGGATGCCTTATTCATATCTTTGGGTTGCTGTTAGAAGCTGAATTTCTTTTAAGCTGTCTAAAGATCTTCTCCAACTAAAATCTAACTGCAACAGTCATTTAAATTTCATTTGAGTGGGAACATGGTTACTGCATATCCAATAAGAGATTTTCCTTTGCAGAACTCTCTGGTGGTATCCCGTCGCTGACCGTGAGCCACAGCTCTGGTGAGCTTTTCCTGCAGCTGTCACAAAACGTTAGTGTTGCAGATCGCCGCTGGCACAATATTAAAATTATAAATGATGGAAAGGCAAGTGTAAATATGGGCAGCCTGTTATAGCGTGACGTGGGGTGAAGTGGGGTGAGGGAAGCTAATGCTGGCACGGCTGTTTCTCTGTCCCGCCATGGGGAGAAAGAGAATGCTGGCCGTGTCCTCACATGGAAGCAGGCCCGCTTCCCACCCACCTGTGCCAGGAGAAGGCACAGTCCAGAGTCAAAGAGTGGAGGGCCCTCTCATTTGGCGATTCCAGCAAAGTTTTATTTCTGTTGCTGAAGGGTAGCCAGGGATGAAAGAGGCCTAGGCCAACATGGCCTAGGCTTATAAAGGTACAAACCGGGGGGTGGGGAGAAGGTGTGGGGTCAGTACAGCAGGATGGAGAGAGGGGTGGGGTGAGGGATCTGCCCAGGTAGGCAGAGTCAGGTTACAGCTGCCTTAGTCCAAGTGATGAGAGATGAGAGGTTTTTCCTCCCAGTGTATCTGCAGCTCTCTCAAATCCTGGAATCCGACCACAACCGGGGGGTACCTTCCTGGAGTTCCCCCACAACAGCAGTCCTGTGTAAGCATTAATTCATGTACCTAGTTATTCCTTCCAAATCCTTCCTCCCTTCTGTAGACCTCCATTATCAATCAAACAATTTTCCATCATCTCTGAAACAGCAGGGATAGAAGTTTGTCAGTTTGGACACGTGCAATAACCTTCCAGATTAGTATGTAGAGTATTTTATTATTTTAATGTTCCCTGCACTGTAATTGCTAGTTACTGTTCTACCTCCTGCTAAGTGAAAGAAAATATATGCACGTCTCTGGATATAATTGTTTAAAATAATGCCTTTTTCTAGGAAGTGAAGCTGATTCTTGACCACTGCGTAAATGTCTCAGTTAGAGACAGCGGCAATATAACTAAGACGATCTCCCAAATGGATCTGTCTGCCTGTGAAGCCTCTGGAGAGATTGTGGGATCTCAAAGGTAAAAAACCAAAAACAAAACAACCAACCAAAAAAAAAAAAAAATAAAAGAAATACAACTGCTCAAAAGAGCTAAGGGAAACGGCAGGGGTGGGGTGGTGAAATCAGACAAGCTGCTGTATTTTGCATGCCACTAATTCTTTCTTTCTCTTTCTCCTCTTCAGCATGGGTAAGCTCTTCGGTGGCCATCAGCCCCTGCAGCTGGGTGGAGTTAAGAAGACCTTGCCTTACCATGATTCACAAAGGCACTTCAGAGGGTTTGTGGGCTGCATACGCAATGTCATTGTTGACAGTAAGGTAGGGCCACAAAGATCAGTTTTGGGTTTACTGCTGGTAACTGTAAGCACTTGATGTGATGGTTTTCTTTGACCTTTTCCAGGTCTATGATTTAGAGCACCCTGCAGAATCCCTGAACAGTGTTCCTGGCTGTGTCCTTACGGATGAACTGTGTCAGAGTGGTGGGATGGCCTCCTGTGGCCCCCATGGCAAGTGTGTTGGTGGCTGGGATTTCTTCCGCTGTGACTGTTCCCCAGGATATGATGGATTAGCATGTGAAAAAGGTACTGTAAGTTCTAGGGAGAAATTTGTGGTGAGGATCTGTGGGAACAGCATCAGACACACTGTTCTAATGTTCAAACTCATACTGCCATGACTTCAAACTGAGTAGAAGAATAAGACCATGTTGTACTCTGGGAATTATTTAGATCTTCAAAGATGTAAAGATCCTTCTAACTCTTGTTAAATAAAGATAACTTCGCAGATGAGGGTTGTGTTGAGAGCTGCTTTATTTTGCAGGGGAGGGAAGTGGTCAGACAGGTTGCTTTGTCCTTTTTATCACCATCTTATTTCTCAGTGGTGAAAGGTGAAATATTCTGCTTTGTGCCTTTTTTCTCTGGCCATGCTGGTCACAAAATGAAGTTTAATGAATGTGTGAAACCTGTGGGCATAACCCTCTTGTTATCTTCAGGCCTATTTTCCATTTATGAAATGGTGATAATTGCATTTGCATCTGTTATTAGAATGAATTGCAAGTTGAGCAATGCCCCTAGACCACAGCAGTGGGTATACGTGGGGGCATAATATCAGGCTGGCTGCAACAAATGTGTTATCCTGTACAAAATCAACATGAAATATGCATCAGAGAACAAAAGCTTCCCATGGTGGATAATGAAAGCCTCAGGGATGTTGTAAGAAAGTGGAAAATTTTAGGACAGTTCAAAAAGTTAGGAAATAAATTATTTAACTCCTAGTAGACCAAACCCATATTCAGGGTACAGGAGATATACACTTGAAGCTGGGTCTGCCCCCTCTATCTTAAAACCTTTATCAGCTAAGCATAAATCAGAAGTGACAGGTGTTTATTGGGACTTTACCTGCCTCTAGGTACAAGGTACAAACAAAACAATGGGGTTGATCATAACAGTCTGTCAAGAGCACCGTAACTCTGGGGGCTTTTGCTGGAAGAGAATTATCCCCCTCAGTCCTGTAGTTTGAGTGAGCTACAGGTGAGGATGAGCAGCAGTGAGCAGCTGGAAAGGAGTGCTTGCAAGCTAATGCTGGATCAATGTGTTGGAATTAATGAACAGGACAGTGGTGCATTACACATATCCTTGCAGCTCAATTTTACTTAATTTTCCTTCTTGTATACAGAAAAATAATTCTGGCAGCCAGACCCTCTCTTCTTTCTCCATCTGCCACACAAGATTTTAAAAGTGTGACAGTAAATTACACACTGGAAGCTCTGTCTGTTCCACAAGGAGGAGGACTGGAATTGTAGCTGGCATGGTCTAGGCCTGGAGCATTCACGGTTTAAGGTGTTTATAATTACCACAGAGTTAGTTCATATAGTTCAGCTATTTGTATTATGTTTTACAGACAGATGATACTGGTTTATAAACATCTGCCTGGATTCAAATCCTACTCTGTTTTGCATTATTTTGAAATGCTGCTTCACAAGCCCAACTGCTTTATTGGTTCTACTTCTCTTTACTGTGGGACAAACAAAGGGCTTAGAAAGTATTTGTTCAAAATCCGTAAGTCACATCCTGATGTAACAAAAAATCTTTGATTGGCACCAGCTTCTTCTAATATATTGGGCTGCAAAATGCTGATGTGCAGCTGGTACTTTATGAATGACTGTGACATGCTCACAGCAAGGACCAGACAGCTAGGGACAGGAGTCATTGGAGCATCCCAGGAAAACCCATGCCTGATCATCAGCTAGAGCCTGTATCTGCAGAGATAGTGACCAAGAGAGAAATGGGTTAGGAAGAATAATGTGAGGGGAGAAATCTGGAGGAGAAAAGAAAACATGCTTCGAGGAAGGAAAGAGAGGAGACAAACAGTGAAAGGAAAAGAGAGTGCAGAAATTAAGTGTCTTGATCATTTGATATTTCATGTCCTGGGAACCAAACTAAATGCCCCAGGAGGAGCTGGGTACTCTTTGGATTTCTACTTGCATGACACTGACCTACAATGACCTGTTCGTGACCCAGCATCTGTCCTGTCTATTAACTAACATGAACCATCTCTGTATTGGTGAAAAGAAACTTCTTTATTTGAACTAAGTTTGGCCCAAAACAGATCCAGGATTGCTGTCAGATAATGAGACTGAAATAGGTGCCTTCTCTGCAAGAGCATCAGGGCCTGGCTAGTTTAGTGGTGTTTGATTTTCACAGAAGTGCGCAGTGCAACTTCATCAAAGTCTGCACTGAACCCTGGGTTCCTCAGAGTGATAAGAAAACAAATAATTTCAGTGCATTTTCCCTAGTTAAAATAGTAAACACTGACTTAATCTCCCTTTGTAATTAAAAAAGCCCTGTACCTTCCCTGAGGCTTTCCTTTGTGCCAACTGAAATGGGAAGTAAAGTGCATATTTTCTAACAGTGGGGCTTTTAACCACAGGACTCAACTACTGAAAGAAACATTGGATTCTCTCTTTTCTTTGCTGGGGTTTTTAAGGTTGTTTGGTTTTTCTTTTTTTTCAGATCATCACGAGCTATTTTACTGGAAAATACATTTCAGATTAAAAAAAAAAGTTATTTGGGCACAGTGTAGGAGTGATTGGGTAGAACATATAGCTTGTAGAAGGCAGACTGCAAGAGACAGTATCTAATTGTCCTTTTCCTGCTTAAATTCTGAATCATTGATTTCTTGGTTTTCTCTTAATTCTGTTTGAAGTGGGGCAGGGGTTACTTTCCATGATGCTTCATTATATTGCCAAAATGCGTTAAGAACTAAAACTCTGACAGTCAGAGCTAGTAAATTCTCAAAGAGCAGAAATCTGAGGGAGCAGCCATTTCTAAGATTTTCACTTTGCTTTTGTGTGCTGCACTTAGTTCTCCCAGAATGGGCTTTTGGAAGGGACAGCTGGATCCATTATGAGCCAAGAAGCATCCTGAGCACTCGAAGCACTCGGATCCAGCTGATGGTGCGCACCCGGCTCTCCCACAGCACCCTTCTCAGCTTGGCCTCTGCAGACGGGAACGGATGCATCCGACTGGAGGTCAGCAGAGCTGTTCTGCTTCAGTGCTCTTAATTTGTCATGGAGTACCACAGTAAGAGAAAAAGATGCAGTTTCTGATTATGGACACCTGTTCTGTAGTGTAATAAAGAGCAAGAATTTTCCATATGGGGGTAACTACTCTCATTTGTGTTGTCCTTCTCAGTATTACTCTTTCATGGCATAAATTCTAGTATTTTCACTGCCTGCAAAATGTCCATGTGATACATGTGAATGAAGAAGATGGTTCTGTCCTGCTTCCTTTTGCCCTTTGCTTCTGTCTGTCCCTCTCTGTAAAACTTGCCTCCACATTTTTGTTGCTGTTGAAAAAAGCTGTCTGGACTTTATTAGCTAGAGAGAGGCTAATTAATCTAATTGAAACAGGAGGGTCAGATGGGAAGACTTAGAGGTAGATATCAGTAGGAAGACTGAGTAAAGAGTTCATGTGAGTTAGAAGCGTGGCCTGTAAAAACAAGAGTTGATAATTCCTGCACCTGCAGTTTTCTTGTGGTAACTTTTATCTGGGAATAAAGCACTTAAAAACAAGAGTGCCATTTCCATTAAAAAACTCACACCCATTTCTTGAGGCAGGACTGTGTAATAACATTTACAAGTGCATTTCTGCTATTAAAGGTCTTTATCCTCTTCCTCTAGGTGGCTGAGGGTTTCTTTGGCATTAACTTCAGTTTGGAGGACAAAAACCATTCTTTGAGAATGAGGACATCGCGCATAAACAATGGCCAGTGGGTTCTTCTGACCATGGAGCGCTACAACAATGAATTCACCCTGCGTGTTAACAGTGGTGGAGGTGATCAAGAAGTCACCTCTGTCCTGGGTATGAATAGATGGTTTGAAATGGATTGGGCAAGCATCGTGCTAGGGAACCACCTTCCCAGCCATCCAGAGAGTGATTTCCAAGGTAAGTGATATTATGGATTCCTAACAGGGGGGAATTAAAGCCTGAAAAGTGTTATTTTTGAGTGTATTGGATAGTCTAAAACCCAGGTAACAATTCCCATGTAGACTGCTATGGCACTCCTTCGCTAGGGAATTCAACGTTCAACTCTATTTGCCATTGTATCTGGTTCTAGTGAAGACGTGAGATTTCCTGTAAATATTAAAAAATAGCACTTTAGATTTTTGTTTCATAGAATCATAGAAGGGGTTGGAAGAGGTCTTAGAGATCATCTAGTTCCAAACCCTCTGTCATGGGCAGGGGCACTTCCACTGGATCAGGGTTTCCCATGCCTCAAACAGTATACTCATGGTGTGATCTTCACTCCTGTTTTTGCCTCAGAAGGATTTAAAGAAAAGGCAAAACAACTCCTGGCAGGAGGAGAAAGAATTGCAAGGCAATTTTTGCTGCTCTCTCTATTTCCTGGGGTGGAGTGCTGAGACTTTGAGATTGTGGTTCAACAGGAAGACAGCTTTTTCCATTCTGTTGCTTCTTATTCAGCCCCACTTTTAAGATTATATCTTAAATCTAGATTAATTTAGTGGAGCTGTTCTGGTTCATAGCACAGTTCTGCTGAATTGTTGTATTGGTACAGTGCACGTCTCCTGGAGAAGTATTGTCGATCTGTAGATTGACCAGAGCACAAAAGACAAACATTCTGTAGCTCTCCTTCTAAAATAAAACTGATAAGGAGTATAAGGATATTTTTAAACAATGTTTTACGTTTTTGGTAATGCTCTAAGCTCTCCTGCTTATGTGCTGGGGGAAGGCTTGAGGTGAGGAAGTAGCTAACTTAACATATTTCTTCACATACTCCCCTGCTTGGATTCAGGTTGTATGCGTGATGTCCAGCTGGATGGTCAGCCACTCCTTGTGGAAGGCAGAAGCACAGAGTTCGGAATAATTTTGAAGCGGCAAGGAGTCACCATGGGATGCCATTCCAGTGCCTGCAGTAGCCAGCCCTGTTACAGCCCCTTCCTTTGTGTAGACCTGTGGAGAAAATATGAATGCCGGTACATGACGCTTTTGTTTTCATCCAGGGATGGCTAGGAAGCTCTTTCTTTCCACCTTTGACCAGGCAACTTGCTTCTAGCAGTGAGATTCCCTGTGGCTGCTGGTCAGAGACAGCCATTCCAAGGACAAACACTTCTCTCCATCTCATCTCCTATCATGGACTAGACTTGCCTTTTTCTGCAAGTCTGATATGGAACTTAATTACTCCTCCATTTTTTCCATGGTAAGAAGATCACCAGAAGGCCAGTGAGAAAGTGAAATGTCCTTTGATAAAAGGTGGATTGCAAAAGCTTTGGTCTGTCCTCTGTAGGAAAATACTAATATAGTGTATATATGCACTGTAAGTGTATATATACAGCGTGCGTGTGCATATACACACAGATATATATATACACATATATAAAAGATATATATCTTATACATATATATGTATATTACAAATACAATACATATTTACATATATTTCCTGTAAAGAAGTTGAAATTAATCATAATTTGTATGAAACATTGAGACTTTCAAAATTAGATTCTCATAAAACTGGATTCTAAAATTGGCTTTCCAGGGTCAGAGCCAAAGCCCAAGAGCTGCTATCCTACACAGTTAGTTTCTTGGAGAAGATCCACTATTTAAAGAAAACTTTAAAAATATTTATTAAAATATGCAAATCAAAATACAGGCATTTCTGTTTTAAAAACCCAAGCATAAATACATGCAGGACTGAGAGGAGGAGTCACTTGAATTCTTGGAATTCAGACAAACTTTGGCACTTCTGAAGTCTGGTGATTCTTTGCTAGAAGAGGCTGTGAGATGGTTTTAAGTGTGCCTTGGGACACTCCATTCTTCAGACTGCTTGTGAAAGAACAATATTAAGTCTCTGGCATTTTTTCAGTAGAATTTCTTCCTTGAATTGCAGAAAGAAAGTTTGAGACCTCACACTATACCTCCAGGGCCTCTGCAATTACACGTGAGAAGAAATTGATCCTAAAAGACAAGATGGGTCATTCTGAGGAGGTCAATGACATTTCTCCCCAGGATCCAGAGTAACATTACAAAGCTTATACCAAATACTTGCTAGTTCTTTTCCCATTGATCTCAGCTATCCATTTTCTTTTAGGGACTTTGATTAGAACATTGATATAGAAAAAGGGTTAGTCAGAAAGTGATGGCTCCCTTTTTTAAGGAAGGAGTGAAGATCTTCTGCATATCTTCTGGATCAGGAAACCAGAACATGTGTTCATACTTTCATAAGTCTACTAGCTCACTAAGTTTGATTTTCCATGTATTTCAAACTTTCAATGTGGATTTGTGGTTTTCTTGAAAATAATCAAACTTTACTTCAAAGAAACAGTAGCAAACTTTGCAGAAAACAACATACAGTTCCAGATGCTTTGCTTGCCTGTAAGATATCATCTGCTTTGGTTGTTCAGGTGCCCAGCTGGGAAAGTAGAGGTGACTGACACCCTTACAGGGCTCAGACACTGTACCTCGTCCCCTTGTGGACACTGGACCTGTAGGAATGGGGGTACCTGTGTGGCTCAATCCCAAGACAAGACTATCTGCCAGTGCCCCGAAGGTTACAAGGGAAGATGGTGTGAAATTAGCCAGGTGAAGGCTGGAAGACCTGTTGGACTCAGCTCTGGCTCTATTCTGGCAATCAGCATGTGCCTCCTTGTCTTCCTAGGTAGGAGATCATGCACCTTTTTTCCTTATTTTTAATCTTATACCTTGTTCCACTGAATTAAGTCTGCTTTGTCTTTGATTATTGTGATCAGTGTTTCACCTTTTCTGGAGATCACAATTTGAGGATGTTAAGAGACAGACAACAGCACATAGTTACAGCTTACTTTCTTTGAAGCCAGTTCAAGCAAGTTTAGGACTTTTTTCTTCCAGAGTCACTTACTTTGAATCCTTCCTAAGTCAGAGCTTTCCATCTTTCTGTGCAACTCTGTGTGCAGCCACATCCATTTGAAATTTCCACTTGCCCTGAGCTCTTATATTTGTAGTAGGTAGGAACTACAGCTACATATGCTCTTCACATATTAGGAAGGAAGAGATTTTCTAGAAAGTTCATGATCTTAAAAGGGAAGCCTCATTAAGAGTGTGGGGAAGAGAGACATGTTCACGGTGTGTCTTTTTTCAGCTCACTTTGGCTGAAAAGCTAATAACACCATAAAACTGTGTTCATGTTGATAAACTGCATACATATCTCATAATAGCAAAGACTCCATGATTATATTACACTTGTAACCTTCATTAAAACAGTGGTTTACTTACTTTGGGTATCTTATTTACTCAGGATTGGTGAAAGGCCAGAGATTGGCCAAAATGCCTTCTATTTAAATGGATTCCTTTAGGTAAGTAAAGTACCCTTTTAATGAAGTTTATGATGTAATATACATAGATTATTCTTTACATTCATGAATTTAAGTTGTTTATATATTAACAATACTCAATTCTTACCTGCAAATTTAGTTGTCAAATAAAGAGTTGATTTAATATCTCAGGAATCATATAACTACTTATTTATCATGCAACATATTTTGTCTTATGTCATATAACAAATATGTGTCTTTTTTTCTTCCAGCACTCTTGGTTTCCTACACAGTGTGGAGTCAGTGGGGAAGTTCAGGGTTTCGGAAAGGAGGAATTTACCACATTCCTGAAGAGCGTGAAAGCTGGGAGGATGTTAGAGAAAATGTCTTCAATTATAATGAAGAAGGAGGTGGAGAACGTGACCAGGTATGATACAGCTTCAACCCAGCTTTGCAAATCCACCTCTCCTCATTTTCCTTCCTGGACCTTTTAGTTAACTTATTATCAAATTGGGGGTTGGTTTGTTTGTTTGTTTTGTTGTTGTTTTGGGGGTTTTTGTTGTTGTTTTGGGGTTTTTTTAACCTGAAGTCCTCTTAAGTGGGAAGCTTCTATTTCAGCCCAGTCTGTAGCTTTCATGATGCTGGTCACGTGTGCCCACTTTCAAGGGGGCTGCTTTGGACACATCATTGTTGCTTTAGCTGAAAACTAGAATTACACAAAGGAACTAAGTCCTCTGAACTAGGCACTCTTCTTCAGCTTGTAGAAAAGTCACAGAATTCAGTATTGTGTTGCCTTGTGTTATAAAACATTTTTTGAATCTGTTTCCTTTTGAGTTGTTTCTCTAATATTTGCATTCTTTTTCTTTCCAGAATGCTTACGATATAGATGAACTGAAGAAACCTCTCCATAAAATTCCCCACTCCTCCTTGCGAGCAGCTGCTCCACACTCCAGGACACCAACTGGCCCAAAAAGAGACTCCCTCGCAAAACATGCACATCAAAAACAATCAATATCATCTGTTACCAGCATCCCAGACTTCAAGGAATATGTTTCTCAAATCATACGGGATGCAGACAATGATCTAAAGAGTCTTCCAGCTGACACTATTCATTTTTACTGCTTGGAAGGGCAATGCTCTCTAGCAGGGAGCCTTAGTTCGATAGATTCCACCAGTGGAGATGAAGATCTAAATTATGATTGCCTCCAAGAGTGGGGGTCAAAATTTGAGAAGCTTAAAGAACTCTATGTGGTCTCAAATGAAACCACGACAGGAGTTAAAGGAACTTGACACATTGTCGTGACATATGGACACTACTTTTAAAAATGCCCTTTTTTATATATAAGTTACATCAAGTAACTTACGTGATGCAAGTTTTTAGTTACAATAGTGTGATATACTCACTTTTCCCAGGAGTGATAATCTGAATGATCTTTTTATATGCACTGTACAAAGTTATTTCATTATATAAGTTCAAAGACTTTTAAACCATGAATTTTCTTGAAAACTTTGGAATGTAGGATATCTATAGAATAGTATTATAATACCCTTTTTTTATTTGTGTAGATCACAGTGACTTACTAGAATTATCCTGAAAGCAAGAACTTGAATTACTTTCTCCCTAGTATTAATATGAAACCTATCAGGTGGGTAACAATGCGTAGGGCATACTATTTTTTTCTAAATTGAATTAATTTTAGACTGTGAAATAATTATTATCAATGTAAAATATAAAACATTTACAATTTCTGGTTTCTTCACAGCTTTTGTTGTATCCTTCTAAACTCTGCTCTTCTGTGACTTGATACATGCCACCTCACTTGCTATTACAGGCTGCCCAACTCTGTGAGACTTTGTCTGTCTGATCCTTTTCCTAATTACCTGTAACAAGGGGAAAATAGTAGCAAGATCCCATCTGTGAACATGACTTTGTGACAATTTTACATTCTAAAAGGCAGTTGTAAGACCTGAAAAAAGCTTCTGTTCAGTAAACTTTTATGCCCAACTTTGCTTTTCACATGGAACCCTTCTTCAAAATAAGCAGATGGAAAACAGAAGAGCTGGTATCAGGTGTGGAGACAAGCTAGAAGGGCATCCAGGCAAAAGCTGGAACTGAATTCTTTCAATCAGGACAATCATTGTAAAAATTGAGATCCTCAGAACAGAAAGCATGGGAAACCTAGTCTCTACTCCTTTGCCTCCTCCTACTCCTGCTCTCCAATAAACAACTCGTTTCAGCATGGAAAAAGGGAATCAGAAGCTTCTGAAATCTGACATTGACTGGAACACTCATCTCTGTGACCATGGGTAAATCACCTTGTTCTTTCCCTTTCTCTCTTAACCTCTCCGAAGTGGGGCAGCTGCCAATGCATGGGGTGATGTGTGAATGTTTAGAGGTGCTTACAGAGTGCTTGTAAGCTCTGAAGTGCCAAGATTTAACTGTTTTCAACTCGGTGGGGTTTTTTTAATTACCACAATACTCAACCTTTGTTTTTTATTGAAGTCTTGCTACTTGCTTTGATTTATAAATAATGTTTTAAAATTAGATCTTTCATCAGTCTTCATCATTTTACTTGGTATAAAGAATGCAAATGTAAATTAGTTTTGTATCTAGAAGGAAGATTTTGTACTATTAGAACAAATAGTTTACATAAAAAATTGATTGAACAAAAATACCATGTGAACTGAATAAAATGATCTGCATTCATTTGATAAAATTATTTGTATCACTGATACTAAGTTAGCAATATTTATTAGAAAGATTTGGAGAATGAGTCAGTATGAGCCACTTCTTCATGCCAAAGCCTCACATGGCTGGGCACTGATTGTTCTTACAAAGTCATAAAAAATAAATATGGTGGATATAGTACCACATAGCCACATCTTGTTTAATGTAAATTTTTCCTCCTTTCTAAACATGTATGTGTAGCGTGGTAAGAAACGACAACATTTCTTACACCAAGGGTTATTACATATGTTGTTGCTGCAAATGAAAACTGCTGAGCCACAGAACTTCAGTAAGCTGACTCTTCCAAGAATTCTTACAGCATTTGCATGAAATGCATATACATTTTTATTGTTCTTTATTAAATCACCTCTTCTAAACTTGGTACCAAGTAAAGATTAGCATAAGTATTGGTAAATTGTCTCTTCCAAAAGAGACTAATTTGAACAATGTGCAACAAATCATGCTAACAGGCTAGGATGTCTCTGAGGATTATTTTGTAATTCATATTCTGAAACTGAACATGTTACATATGGATGCATTAAACAATAACTCAGGAAAGCCAAAGCAGTAGTTATTTTTTCCCTTAAATAACTGAACACACCAAGTAACATGCACGACAGATGATAAATTGCATTGAACTCAAGACATGTAATGAACTTCTGTCCTTATGGAAGATGAGAAAGAAGAACTTTTCTCTATCTCCTTGGGTCACTTACAGCAAAATGCAGAATGCTTATAGCTAAGAGCTGCACATGGCAGCCCCAAGAATAAAACCATTTGCCTGAGAGCATGGTCCAAACACTTCTTGAACTGTCAGGCTTGGTGCTGCGACCACTTCCCTGGGTGCCCTGTTCCACTGCCCAACCACCCTCTGCGTGAAAAACTTTTCTGGTACTGTAATATTATTGTATGTAATCATATATCTACATTGTAAACCTTCTGTGCAGCCTTTGTGAACTCTTCTCTTGGTAAAATATTAGAGAAATTCAGCCAAATTACTGAAATAGATAAAAGCTTCTGCAAGTCATTCTGCTTCTCCTCAGGACATCTATGTTCTAAGAACAGGGACACCTGAAAAGCTTCAGAACCAGCTCCTAGCTAGTTGCAGTTGAGAGAGTGGCACAGTCAGACATGAACTATGCAAATACTGACAGCTTAATAGCAGTGGAAATTGTTACTGCCGAAAAAGTAGCTCTTCTGTCACCTCATTTATAATCCAGACATGGAGCAGTTGGAGCAAGTCCAGAGGAGGGCCATGAAGTTGATAAGACGACAGGAGCATTCCCACTATGAAGACAGGCTGAGAAAGTTGGAGCTGTTCAGCCTGGAGAAACTAAGGTTGTGTGGAGACCTCATAGCAGCCTTTCAGTACCTGAAGGGAGCTTACAGGGAGGCTGGAGAGGGATTCTTTGTCAAGAACCGTAGTGATAGCACAAGGAGGAGTGGGTACAAATGGAAAGATGGGAAAGTTAGGTTAAATATTAGGAAAAAATTCTTTACTGTGTGCAGAAAAGCCAACGTTCATAAAGGAGACAGAGGAATCCTGTACCTTTATTCAAATAAAGGGAGAGAGTCCACTAGGCCATTCCCCGGTGGGATCTCTCTCGAGGTTTTGGAGGACGCAGCCTCCTTTTGTCCTAAACTTCTGACCACATGTTGTCCTCTTCCTTTCCCCATTGGCTGAGGTACTAGGAAGGGACAGCCTTCCCGAACTGCCTACCACATATTCCCCCATAAGCGTGTATTGTCATTTCCCCCCAAAGTTTGGAAGTTCTGGCTGTCTGGGTTCGGCGGATCCATCAAAAGTTCAGACTGTCTAGGCTCTGCAATAGACTTTGCATGGACCTATTTCTCCTATTACCCTAAAGTTCAGGAATTCAAACTGTCTGGTAGAACCGCCTGGGTTCTGTAACAAACCCGTGCAGCTTGATGCTCCTAGAGGCCTATTTCAAAGACACCCATTTCTGCTAAAGACCCTCATCCACTGAATCATTTGTAAATACATTAGCACCCATCTTTCCAATCAGCTGTGCGGGTGGTGAGACACTGGAACAAGTTAACCAGGGAGGTTGTGGATGCCCCATGGCTGGAAGAGTTCAAGGCCAGGCTGGATGGGGCTCTGAGCAACCTGATCTGGTGGGAGGTGTCTGCCCATGGCAGGAGTGGTTGGGACTAAATGATCCTTAAGGTCCATTCCAACCCTTTAACATTCTATGATTCCATGATTCAAATGTGCCTCCATGGATCAAGGTCCTAATTTCTTTACCCTTTCATGAGGCCTCAGGGTGTGCATGGGCCGGAGCATGCAGGGTGAGCCATTTATCGGCCTGAGTGCTCACAGGGGATGCCTTGCGGGGACCGGACCGCGGCGGACGCACAAGCGGAGGGACGGTTGCGGGGGTGGCAGGGGATATGCATCGAACTAGTGATTTCGGAAAGAAAAATACCGATTTCGTGAGGGAGCCAGGGGCACAGGCCCGCGCAGGGCGTGCAGGCAGGGCCCGGCCCCGAACCCACGGCTGCTGGGAAAAGCAGCGCTGCCCCATCATCATCCCCACGTTCCCTGCGCCGCGGCGGGCGGGGCCCTGCGCGGGGCCGCCTCCGGGGGGCGGGGGCGGCGGCCATCTTGTGCAGCCGTCGGTGGCCGTGGGTGCTGAGGGGCTGTGTGCGCGGTCCCTGCGAGCGGCCGGCATGAGCGCGGAGGCGGCGGACCGGGAGGCCGCCACCTCCAGCCGGCCATGCACGCCGCCGCAGACGTCGTGGTTCGAGTTCGTGCTGGAGGAGGCGCTGCTGGAGCAGCACCTGCAGAAGCCGTCTCCCGGTGCGTGCCCTGCTGGGGGCCGCCGCCGCCGCCCCGCGGCCTCGGGTTCGGCCCGGCCCCGGCTCCCCGGCCGCTCCTGGGGCGGGATCATTCGGGGATGCTGTGAGGCGTCGGTGCGGGTGCACTGCTGCTCTGCTGGGGAGTCGGGTGCAGAGGGAGCCGGGCACTGCCCGCTGCTCTGCGGCGGTATTTACCACCGGCAGTAACACTGTTTTTCATATTTCACATTGTCTTTCCTATTTAATAACTTCATTTCTCTGTCTGTCTTGTCTGGTAGATCGCTTTTTCTTTGGCGTATGTGAATGTTGTGTGCGGAAGTGTTGTAAGTTGTTTGTTTGTGCCGTGGGAAGTGCTGCTTGTGAACATTGAAGTTCGCAGCTGGTTTTCTCCCACTGGAATCTTGTTAGTGCCAGGAGCTGAAGTCCTCCAAAAGGTTCAGTGCTGAAATTGCGCTCTGGACCTGAAATAAATAGAAATCTCGTCTGATATGTTGTAAGAAAGTGACCATATTTAAATGTAGCTGATCTTTTGACAGTCATAAGTGGTAGTCATCTTTTTCAGTACCCGAATTCTGTGAGGAGGTGGAGGAAACAGGAAAACCTGGGCCAGTGCTGCCTCCACAAAAAGTAAATTTAAGCGTAATCTAGCCTGGATCTTATGCTTAGATCTACGTTTAGATTTTATACTCTGTTTTGCAATTAATTAAGTAAATTGTTACTACTTGTTTTATGGTTCACAAAGTTCAGTGAGAGTGTAATAGTTATGGTTTGGCCTCTTTTTCCAAAAGAGCTCAAAGGTATTGGCTATCTTATTGTAAGGGAGAGATTTGGGTGCTTTTTTTGATGTTGTTTTTAACCAATCTGAAAGTATTTTCTAAACGTATTCAGAAGTACCAGCAATTGCTTGTTAATATACTTTACATGCAGAGGAGAATTAGAAGTAGATATATGGTTTTTACAACAGTTCACTTATGATTTTGTTAGGCAGCATTTATTTTCAGTATAGGCAAGTACTGAAACAAAAATTAATACAAAATAGTGAAAATAAATCAAAGTGTAAGAGTGTGGTTACCATGGTCAAGCAAACTTTAAGGTTAGGCAAAGATATGTTAATAGTCTGATTTGAGTCAGTGTATACAGGACAGCATTTGGGATTAGAATCTACTAGGTAACAATGTCAACATTATAAACACCAGGGATAGAAAGACCCTGTTCATAGCTAAAAAAAAAATTCTGGGCTTATGAAGAATTTGAGGAGTGGCCATGTTTTTTTCCAGATCCGCCACCTGTGCAGCTGATTGTTCAGTTCTTAGAGCAAGCTTCAAAACCATCAGTGAATGAACAGAACCAAGTCCAGCCACCACCTGATAACAAAAGAAACCGCATTCTAAAACTTCTTGCTCTCAAAGTCGCTGCTCATCTGAAGTGGGATTTGGATGTGTTAGAAAAAAGGTATAGTCTGTACATCTTCATGCTGAATTTACTAAATTGAAGTGGCTTGAGATGTTTATTTTAAAAAATGGAAATCTGTCCTGCTCTGTTTTCTGACAGTATTTTCCTTACATTAAGAACAGTCTTGGGTGTGACAATTGAAATCAAGTTTTATTGCAGCTGTAAGTTAGGAAACAGTTTTGATAATGGCAGTTTGTCTAAACAAATCAACGCTGTTTAGCAAGGAAATAGTGTGTTTTAGACGTTAAGATACATACATGTAAACTGCATAAAGATGAATTGGAGGTTATGTTTTCTTCACTGACAAAACTAGTGTAAGTTTCCTCATTCTGACATACTTGAAATTGGAGGTCTTGCTCCAGTTTTGTTGATGTGAAGAACTCCATGTATCTGTGAACCAGGTCACTGGCATGGCTGTGGTTGAAATAGACAAGCTGCACTTTTGCATCTTTCCTTTGGAAAAATCAGCTGCAGAATGGTCTGATGAGCTAGAACAGTTGGGAACTGCATCACTTTGGCAGTGCTATGCACATCGGGGAGCTCCACTTCACAGAATCACAGAATGGGTCAGGTTGGAAGGAACTGCAGTGAGTCTTGTGATCCATCCTCCCTGCTCAAGCAGGGTCATCCCAGAGCACATGGCACAGGACTGTGTCCAGATGGTTCTTGTTTACACTTGGTGTCCTGTTTACACTAGGTAATGGCAGGAGTTCCTTATTCATTCACACAGGTCTCTTGCCCCCTTTATCTGTAATTTAATGTAAAATCTTAAGAGGGCAGTAATTGCCCTGGTTGTAACTTGCATGGAATAGTGGAATCATTTAGGCTGGAAAGGAGCTTTAAGATCGTTGAGGCCAACAGTTAACCTGACACTGCCATGTCCACCACTAAACCATGTCCCTAAGTGCCACATCTGCTTATAATTTAAATACCTTCAGGGTATGATGGTAACTCAACCACTTCTCTGGGCAGCCTGTTCCAATGCCTGACCACCCACTGAGTGAAAAATTTTTCCTAAAATTTTATCTAAACCTCCACTGGCACAACTTGAGGCCATTTCCGCTCATCCTGTCACTTGCTGCCTGGGGGAAGAGTCTGACCACCCCCTTGCTACAGCCTCTTTTCTGGGAGTTGTAGAGAGTGATAAGGTCCCCTTTGAGCCTTTTTTTCTTCTGGCCCAACACCCCCAGCTCCCTCCACCAGCCACGCCTCATAGAACGCTCCTGATAAAACACAAGACCTAAAATTTGTTAAACACAAATCCTGGCTTTAGCTGCTGAAAGTGTAGTTTCACTGGTTGTTTTCAATACTGGTTGCAAAGATGCAAATTTTTCACAACATCAAAGGTACTTTGGCAGTATCTTATCTAATTTCAAATAGTGTCTAAATTAGTATTTTAGTTGTGTAAAATTATAGCACAAAAGCTTGGAGGAGTGCAGTCCAGCCTGCATGTCTTCTCATTTTATTAAAGAGAGTTCTGTCCCAGCTGATATGTATTTTACTTAATCTCTATTCATAAAGTTCCTAGTCTTAACTCCACTGTTCACTTTATAAGAATAAAATTTTGTTTCTGATGGAAATGTTGTTGTTTACCTTTGGGAAGTATGGTCTGGGGCTGCTTTGATAGAATTTCTTATTAGCTGAGTCATGCTGTTATAGGTGACTGAATTATTCTGGTAAGCTGCCTGTGTGGGCTAATCCAGGGATGTGGAGTAGTAGTTCAGCTGTCAGGGCAGCCATCCACTTGGGCTTAATTTATGCAGCTAATACTGGTAACTGCTTTACATACCTGATCTCAAATGCTGAATAAACACACTGCCCTTGCATCCATGGGATGTTAAGTAACAATCCAGTACTGAACAGTAGTGTATATTGTTTAACATTCCATAAGTAGATTTATTCTATGAAGTACGTGATTGTCTCTCTTTTATTTGTTAATAGCTTGTCTGTTCCTGTATTGAACATGCTACTGAATGAACTTCTGTGTATCAGCAAAGTCCCCCCAGGAACTAAACATGTGGATGTAGACCTGTCCAGCTTACCCCCAACCACTGCAATGGCAGTACTGCTCTACAACAGATGGTAAACTACTACAAGGCAATAATGTAAAATCATTACAGAACAAAGCACTGTTTTCTTCTATCTGTAAATCATACATAGAAGGAGAAAGAATCCTAAAGTACTAATGATACTGTGATCTGTTGCTAGGTTATAGTGAAGGAGCTGAGTCCGAAAAGCAATTCTAGAGCTGGTTTTCTGCCCTAAAAAAAATAGTCAAGATAGTGGTTTGAGCTCTCACCTTATAAATATAAAAATCTTCATGTCTTTTAGCTTTTTATGGACATAAGAGCATTTCTTAGCTACTAGATGTGCTCTTGAGTAAAGGATATATTCTAATGGTATAATGTTTCTGGAATGGTAAACTCCCATTACCAAGAGGCCTGTAATCTGCTTATTGCACTTCTGAGGCTAATACTATTCTTTGCTTAATTTTTTCCCCTGTGTAGGGCCATAAGGACCATCGTTCAAAGTAGTTTTCCTGTAAAGCAAGTGAAACCTGGTCCGCCTCAGTTAAATGTGTAAGTTACAGATATAATTCATTTGGAGGTCATGGGTATTTTATAATCAGGAATGTAATTCCTAAGTGAATTAAATCATGTTAATAGCATACAGTTGCTTAAAATGTCTAGTTGTAACATGGAAAACTTGGATTTACTTCAAGTATATTCTTACTTTCCTGTCAGACATGCTTGGTACATATACTTGTCTGTTGTTCCACTCTGTCAGCATTATAATCTCTATGACTTCATCCTGGCATGAAAAATCATGGGAAAAAGGGAGATGACAATTTGCCTTGACAGAATGCTTATGCTGTAGTTTAGATGGGGTGCATTTCTTGCATTCTTTTGCATCCCTAACTTACAGTAGCTTGCTTAATATGGTTGTTTTGTTATACCACTTTGAAACATTGTGTATGATAAACTAAGAAATAATGAAGTATTTTCATTTGCTTCATTAGGTAATAATTTGTAATTTAAAATCAATTTTGCATTTTGCCTTCTTGAAGCTATGAGGCTTTAGTAACAACTTGTCCTTGGAATTGACTTTTATGTTACAGATTTCTCCAAAAGTTGTAAGTGTCTAAGTGGTACTTTTCATGTTTCATGTCAATTTTATACTTAAGCATTAGACCATACTAGTTGGAGAGAATCTTTTAAATACGTTGATTAAACATACTCCTCCTCCTCCTTATTTTACTGTAAATCTTGTGTTGTCCTAAAGGTGTCAAAGTCTGATCCAGAACAAAAAATACCTGTGTGGGAAAATAATTTAAAAATACTTCTAATTTTTTTACATAAACATGTGAACACACTTCCGTCCCTGACATGTTTGAAAAGATTTAAATGTTGAAGCTTCAAGACACTTGAGGCTGTGGAAGCTTTCTTCATGATTGTTTTGCTATTGAATTTCTATTAGAAGTCTGATCTGAAAAAAGGCAATGATAACTTTGCAACTTTTTGTTTCATTGAACCACATTCTCATACAAAACTATCTTTTCATAATATAGTTCTGTAATTCAGATATAGATAGATAAGAGTAGTCAGTGGTCCTGCATAATGATGTTTAAAATGTAGTTGAGCAAAACTTACTAGGAATGAATTATTGTGATCTAGAACATGAAATAAAATAACATGCAGGACTGCTTTATAACTGAACTCTTGACCTCTTCTATCTAACTTGCAGTATGAACCAGATTCAGCAAGAAAAGGAACTAACTGAAAATATTTTGAAAGTGGTGAGACTCTTTGCCCTTCTTATTTTTGTTTGAATTTAGATGTAAATATAAATCTCTTTATTGTACAAGAAATACAGAAGCTGATTCTACATGGCAATAGAACAGTTGTATAAGGATTTTTTTTTAAACTATTCTTTTACTGAACTGTTAAAATTCTAGCATTAACTTAAACCCAGAGTTAAACTCAAAACCAAGAGGTTAATTCTTTTAATGAATTTGAACTATTACAGTTGAAGGAGCAGGCTGCTGATTCCATCCTGGTCCTAGAAGGAGCACTTAAATTGAACAAAGATCTTTATGTCCATACTATAAGAACTCTGGATTTATTGGCCATGGAACCTGGTATGGTGAATGGAGAAACAGAGAGTTCCACAGCTGGACTGAAAATCAGTGCAGAGGAGATACAGTGCCAGGTAGCTCACATTTGTTACTAAAGCTTTCATTTTATATCTGTTTCTTTAGACAAAGTGTTAAGTATTAATTTGGAGGTAAATTGTAGTATTTTTCTGTTAATGTTCCCTGTGTTGTTTTGGTTTTGGGGTGTTTTTTTTTTTGTTTGCTTGGTTTTGGTTTGTTTTGTTTTTATAATGCAGTGTGATAATACTGGCTTCATTTTTACATTAATAGAAGTTTTTTTATAACTGTAAATATTGTTGCTTCCCACCAACATCACACTTTTGCCCCTTCAATCCCCCAAAATAACCCATTATATGACAAGGACAGCTTATTGCATTGTTTTCAATGATTATGGGATAATAATTCTTTAATTTTGTAATGCTTGTGCAGAATTACTCAGACTGAGATTGCAGTTAAAGAGGAAGCAATTGAAGTATGTGGGGAAAGGTGTGCAGTGTATATTGGTCCATTAGATAAAACTAGGAATAGTTTAAAGGACATGCAACAGTTGAGCTGAAATACTTAGTCTTGCCTTGAAACAATCCGTAAATGTCCAAGGCGTGTTTGATGTCAATGCTGTTTGCAGGTTTGCTATGATTTGGGAGCAATCTATTTCCAACAAGGATCTACAAATACAGCTGTTCATGAAAAGGCTAAAGAAAAGTTTTTCAAAACAAAGGAGTTAATTGCAAAGGTAACAAGTGTTCTTTTAGCATGCGTATTCAACTCTTCTGTAAAAAAGCCCTTGAATAAATTATTGCTTCCTTCTTCAGCAGTTTAATAACTCTTAATGGTACACTGAGATTTTAAAGAAACTTCCTGAAGTTTTGACAGAAATTTTTTCCATATTGTGCCTGGTTTGAAATTACATTAATTTGTTGCAGTATATTACTGCTTTGTTCTGCATTTTGTAATGAATATTCTTTTACACAAATGGAGTTGAAGCAAAAAATGCAGAAATAACATCTCCAGTGCTAATACTAACTCGACTGAACAGTACATCCTGGGTCCATGGTGGTGATGTGTCAGATTGCCTATGTTCTAACCTTTTAAAAAGGTACATTTTAATTTAGAAGTAAGGTATGCTTCATATTTGTATTTCCAAAACTGCAGAACTCCAATTTTTATTTAAATAAAGTATGTACATGCACATTCTTTTGTTCTTTTGCTGTTACTTGGGAAAATTGTGAGTCTCTGTTTCTGAATTAAGCATGTTTTATACTACTTGGGCTGCTAAGATCTGATTGAACTCTTACTTTTCAGAATGGCTCATCATCACTTCATTTTACCATAGATGAAGAACGGTTAGCTGGGTATTGCCAAGCTTGTGAAGTTCTTACCTCATCTTCTGATGATGCATCTCAACAGGCAACTCCATATAGTCAAATCCACAGCTGTATGAAATCTGGCAAATATCAGGTAGGATGCCTGAATAAACCCACATATATTTGAGGAGTTTTTTTATCATTCTGTGTGGATGATTCCATCTGAACTGGTATGGATTTTAAGAAATTTTAAATGGTAATTTAACCATTAACATACTATTTTAAATCATCTGTCTTTAGGAATATAACATAATCTGGTACATATTAGATTAAAAAATCTTGGATTCCATGCAACGGTAAATAATTCCTGCCAGCTGAGATAAGGGATTTTCAGGTAGACTCTAATTCTTTGGGTTTCAGGAAATGTTGCTACTTAGATGTGCAAGTTTGATTTGAGTTTTTTTGGTTTTTCTTTGATTTTTCCGATGATCAAGAACTTTTTTTGTTATTTGATTCCTTTTGCATTGTTCAGTGAATTTTAGTATTAAGTATGGATGCAAGCTTCTCTTAATTTGATCATTTTTACCAGATAAAATAAATTTCTGTCTGTTTCTCTTGCATTATGCATTGACTATTCCAACTGTGCTTTTGTTACAGGACTTAGTGAAGATATTCCTTGAAGATAACCTAACGCTCAGTTTACCCGAACAGTTCAGACAATCAGTGCTGAGAGAACTCTTCCAAAAAGCTCAGCAAGGGTGAGACATTAAACAATGATCAGTGTTCAGTGGTGATGAAGAGCAATTTTCATTAGTTATGTTTTTTGTGGAAAGTATGTATAATCTTTTAACAACAAACAACTTACATCCAAGAAACTTCATCTTACATCACACCATAGCTCCTTGGTTGGATCTCACTGTGGCCACACATGGAAAAAATGTAATGAACATTAACACTTAATTTTATCACTTTACTGATTTTTAAAAATTTTTTTCCATCTGCTGTAATACCACTCTTTGTCAGAGATATCCTGTGATCTTCAGTTTTGTGTTCATGCAGGAACGATGCTCTGGATGAAGTCTGTTTCAAAGTCTGTGTGTGCAACACAGTCTGTGATGTATTACAAGGTCGAATAATTGATATTCAGTTTTGTCAACTGTTCCTGAAACCCAGCAAAGAGAAAATAGACTTCCTTCTTGAGGTAAAACATTAATCTAAAATTAGAAGTGAAAATGGTATTTAGTGAGAGATTTCTTTCCCCATATAACTATTATTGTTGAAGGTGATGCTCAAATTTCTGAAGCAGAGAAAGGTAACTTCTCAAATGCTATTCAACTTGCTTGCAGTTAGTACAATAACACTCAGTGATCAGTTCTGCATCTGTGTTCATAGCTCTGTTTCCATCTGTTGGGGAGGATCCAGTGGTGAGCTGTTGCTTCAGCTTGGATTTGAAATCGCTGCTATTCCTGACATTGCTAAATTATAAGGAGATATTGCTGAATATCTGTTTTCGTGGAACAAAGAATCAATTTCTCCAAGACAGAGAATGAGTAGAAAAAGTATCTGTGGAAGAAGACCACTTTTCCTTTACCCTGTGTTGTAGAAGTTAGCATGTTGTGAAGTGATCCTGAGTTACTGTTATGTGTGGGACCAACACTGTTACCCTTACTGAAGCTTTTTGGGAAACTGTTATTGCTCAAACTAAACTTAATCCTTTTATTGCTTTGCTGTTATTTTAATATCTTTTATTAATTTGAGCCTAGTCTTTTGTTTGTCTCTTCAGGCATGTGGCAAAAATTAACTGACAGTACTCTCTACTGCAGAGCACGTGAAACTTACATCAGCGGCTCATACGGGGACTGAAACATACTTCTAGAACAGTACTTGCAAGCTGGCAATTAAATTCAACTATCTAGTTATTTTTCAACTGCTGGTTTTAAAAATCTCCAAGTCCTAGTGTTTCTTATCATTTTGCACTTAGAAGTATTTCATTTTTAAACTCATGTACTAAATAATCTTGTGAGGCTGACTGATAGTGTGGCACTCAGTGCTTCTGTACAGCAGAGGAATAGGAAGAAGGAATGTGAATTATGTCTGAGGGAAGATCACAGTTGGCTGAAACATCCTATCTTGTGTACGGGTTGAAGGAAACTGATCCCTATGTGATGGTGACAGCTTTTACCAGGTTTCCTTCAGAGATAGTCTAAGTGTAGAGATGAGACCAGGTCTCAAGGGTTGTTTGTAAGCCAAAGAAAGTAAGATAAGATTTGACTGACAAAGCTTGATACGGAAATCTCAGTACAACTGTGTGAAGTAAGACTATCAGAGTCATGACAGGGTTACACAGAGAAAAACAGAAATACTGGTTTGATTCTAGATGGATTAGGCTAACCACCCAACAATGCTGCACTTGGTTCCTTCCCAACAGCACTTGACCAAATTCAAAAATTGCACTACAAAGCTGAAACTACAGACAGGCCAAAAGAGTTGAGATTGTTCAACCCAGAGAAAAGAAGGCTCCAACAGGATCTTGGAGCACCTTCAGGTACCTAAAGGTGACTAGAAGAAAGCTGGAGAGGGATTTTTGCAGGGGCATTGAGGGACAAGGCAAAGGTAAGAGGTTCAAACTGAAAGTGGCAGGTTTAGATTAAATATCAGGAAGAAATTCTTTACAGTGAGGGTGGTGAGGCACCTGGAACAGGTTTGCCCAGAGAAGCTGTGGGTGCCCCATGCCTGGCATTGTTCAAGGCCAGACTGGACAGGCTTTGAGCATCTGGTCTAGTGGAAGGTGCCCCTGCCTATGGTAGGGGGGTTGGAACTGGATGGTCTTTAAGGTTGCCTCCAACCCAAACCATTCCATGACTCTATAACTTTGTTGCTTCACTTGAGATAGAGCTTTACTGGCTATTACTACTTGTAAGGCAAAAAGCTGGTCAGTAACACTTGCTATAACTAAATATTATAAGTGTACAAGGGGGCTGCTTAATTCTTTTCTGCTTTCTTTTCCAGGTTTGTTCAGGGTCAATAAACTTGGAAAACGCTTCTGAAGAATTGAAGAGAAGAATGGCAGCATTTCTCAAGTATGTACCCATATTAAGATAACATGAATTTGCACTTTGTGAGTAATGTAATACTGCCCAATAAATATTTCAAGAACATATAACTGGAAAAATAAGCACTCTTCTTCCTGCTTATGTACTAACATTTTTATTTGTTTAGAAACTTGTGTTTGGGTATGGAAGATCTTCAGTTTGTCTTCATGATTTCATCTCACGAGCTTTTCATAAAACTGCTGAAAGACGATGAACGGAAACTGCTCATTGACCAAATGCGGAAGAGGTCTCCTCGAATCAACCTGTGCACAAAACCTGTGACTTCTTTTTATGATATCCCAGGTAATTTTCAGAGTTTTTTCATTAACTTATAAGCAGACAGTGCCCTGTTGCCATGAGGAAAACCTTGAGGTTACTAAGTGCAGGTCTGTTCTCAAAAAAGTTTAGAGAGAATGTTTTTAGAGAGAATACTTCTTGTTGTTAGTTGGAGCATGTCCTGCTTGTTCAGGAAGGTGGCTGTTACACTCACTTGAGATACAAGCAAGTGACAGATAAGCTCAAATGATTATGTCCTAGGTGACTGAGTGAGAGAGTATGGTGTTGGTTTGAACCACATGTGGCTGTGGCAGCTGTTCCCAGAAAGGGAACCCTGCCTCTGGACTTACATACACAAACGATGACGTGACTGTGTGGACCAGGAGTGCCATCTGAATGAAGTTTCAAACCTACCAAAGCAAAACACAGATCTTTTCAACCAGTTGATTTCCCTGGTACAGCTGGCTGGCTGTGCAGCTGCACAAGTCAAAGCTAGCACGAGGTGCCAGATGGTGGCTGGCGCTGGAAGGACCTTACCTTTTCAGCTCTAATGCAGTCCTGCAGTAACTTAAGCCAGTTAAGGAAATGCATATTTTCACTAAAGCAGTATAGGAACACGCTTTTAATGCAGATGTTGAAGCTACTGCTTTACTGTAGCAAGAGTACTCAGAGCTGCTGGAGTGAGGAAGGCAGGCTGCAAGCAGCCCTTTAGGTCAGGGTGCTGGAAAGGTAGCACAAGGTGTTCGTGGAAGGGCACAAAAGGACGGCTGGACCTATGGAAGTGTGATGTATCTGCTGTTCTTACTATTCTGATTGAAATGTTATATACTAAAGAATTTTAAATATCTACATTGAAAAGAAATGTGCTGGAGACCTGGTTGCATTTCTTCTAGCGTCAGCAAGTGTCAATATTGGCCAGCTTGAACATCAGCTCATACTGTCAGTGGATCCTTGGAGGATTCGCCAGATCTTAATCGAGTTGCATGGTATGACCTCAGAACGCCAGTTCTGGACCATTTCTAATAAGGTAACTTACTTCATGGGGTCATGAGAGACTCTAATTCAAGGTCTGGTTAGGTATCATACTGCAGGGAGCAATAAACATTTTCTCATAGATCCTCAGGGTGACTTGTCTTTGCCCCCTCTGAATAATGGTGGTTTAATAAGAATGATGATACATAGCCAAACTCACATTCTATGTGAAGAGTATTACAACAAAACATATAACCTTTGTTTTAAGGAATTACTGGCTGTATCACAAGCTTTCCTTACGAGAAAAGATGTTTTCATAGCTTTAGCTTTTAGTGTTCTGACTAGATAGCAGTATTGTTTTAGCTTAAATTTCTGTCATTAGAAGGTGGGAGCAGTAGAGAGGAAGATCTTTTTGTTTATGTAAAGATTTGTTGTCTTTTGTTTTGGTTCCTCTCCTTAATTATTGCATATTCAGTGTGAATAAAGGGTAGTTGGGCATTTTTATTGTACTTCTGAATGAGCCATACATTACTTGTGATTAGATGTAAAGACAAGAGTTGGCAGTCACTTTCAATATTTGGTGTTTGTTTACAGTGTTTTAAGCAGTGCTGTGAATTCTAAAACTTGTTTCTGTGCAAATGTCCTATGCATTTCTCTCCCAGTGGGAAGTACCAAATGTTTACGGCAATGTTATTTTAGGAATCAAAGACAGTCTGACTAGAGATTTGGTCTACATCCTGATGGCAAAGGGATTACACTGCTGTGCCATTAAGGTGAGCAAGCCGTCTAAGCTTACTGGTTGGTTTGGACAATTGAATCTGAACAAAATGGAAAGTTTGGAAGGCTCTTTTTAGAAAAAGAACTGAAAAATTGGGAGGCGAGGGAGATGCTGTAACAAGCTCCATATGTTGTATAATGGTTAAATATTTCTGTGTCTCTCAAAGTTTCATGAGCAAAGCAAAGATAATGGCTTTCCAATGAGTTGGGCCTGGAGATAATTTCATTCATCTAAAGATTTGATTATAATGATCTAAACCATGCGGCATCTAAATCCGGTGGTGATTTGATTTACGGATATGAAGTGCTGTTTTTGTGGATAAGTGTTTTATATAAGGAATTTATTGGAATGCTGTTTTATTTTCCTTGACAAGTTTGCTAAAACAAAATTGTACCAAACATACCAGTAGTTGGTTCTAGCATGTTTTTGCTTAAACTCCTTGTTTTGTTTTCAAAAAACCTGGAATTCTTAAGCTTAGTGACTAGTCCAAAGGACTCACAAGTAGACACTGTGAGATGCTTGAGCAATGCTGATGCTAATGGATGCTGAGGTTGGTTCAGCCAGGAGAGAGCTGAACGGCACTTTAGCTCGTGGTATTTTCCCTTATGAATTCATTAGGAATCATTAATGCATACAATTTTTATTGCAGGATTTTGTCCATGCAAAACAGCTTTTTGCTGCTTGCTTGGAGCTTGTGACAGAGTTTTCTCCAAAGCTCCGTCAGGTGATGCTGAATGAAATGCTGCTTTTGGACATTTACACTCATGAAGCTGGAGCTGGTGTTTCCGGAGAACGTCCTCCTTCTGATCTTATAAGCAGAGTCCGAGGATATCTGGAAATGAGAGTACCTGGTAAGAAGATTGCTGTCTCCGCTAGGATGCAGTAAAGCGCAAACCTTGAGAGAAGAGGCGAAAAACCACAAAATAAAACTTTGTATTGCAGATTTACCACTTACATACCTAAGTGGAAAAACAACAGTGACTTTGACACTGGTTTTTAGTAAGTCTTCAGAAGTTTCTTTAGTTTTTAGAAGCTGGAAATGAGCATGATGCCTACCTGTTGCTAAACATTGACAGTTTCTGTTCAGCACCACTTAAAGGACTTGACAGGATAAACATGTCTGCACTACTACCTGAAGGGTTTTGCTAGTTGTTAAGGTTTTCTCCTGGTTGCACAGTGAGGGAGTAAAATAGTACAGCTGTGAGTAGAGGAAACTCTTGTTGCTCCTAATTTTTGGAGAGGAGGTCTCTTGTAGGGCTAAGCATCATGTTTTCCTGTGATAGCTGCGGAACAAAAGCAGCAGATTAGAGGGAATGGGATTTGCTTGTTTCCATACAATACTATTTTACAACACCGTTTTCAAAAAAAAAAAAAGAAAAAGTTAAACAAAGAATCCCTTTTCTTTTAGATATTCCTCTTCGACAAGTTATAGCTGAAGAATGTGTTGCCTTCCTGTTAAACTGGTGTGAGAACGAGTATTTGACCATGCAAGTTCCATTACCTCTGGTTCAGACTAATCCTTATGTGAAGGTAAGGAGTGCTCAGTCTCAAAGCTTTCTCAGACTGTAATTGACTTTTTTCTGTTGAAGTCTTTCGTGCTTTTCAAAGCAAGTTCCCTTCTGCTCAAGAGTGTGGGGCTTTGTGGCTGCAATGAATTAAGTATGGGGTAGAACACAATAGGGATAAGCATGTTTAGCAGTTGACAAAAAACATGGAAGCTGCGCTGCAGGAATACATGAAACAAACTACATCTTGGCCCCTGTTGGCTGCCAATTGAGGTTGGTTCCATCAGGTGTGTGTGGTTAGGTTATGATCCATGATTGAATGGCTCTAGTGCTTCCCTAAAGGACTCTCCTCTCAGCTGGAAGTCAGCCTAGGTTTGTGTAGGAGGCATGAAGTGTGCAGATCTGTTTTCATGTCTGGCTTCTTTTCTATTCCTAAGATGCTTGTGTTCCAAAGGCACTGTAATGGTTCCATGCTTTAAGCCAACACCAGTGTTAAATTTTTGGAGACCTTCAAGCACTGCCTCTTTTGAAACTTTGTTTTCAAAATTGTTTCACAGCAATGTTTCTACTTCACAGTTAGGCCATGGAGCAGAAGGCAGGTCGTATTACAGGACCTGTTCTTTTTTACCCTGCTCTCCTTACCTATGATATTTCCTAATTTCAGTTTGAGGTTCAGCTTTTTTGTATAACATTGTGCCAGTTTCAGTTAAGATTAATTACTGTATGGAAGTGAGTTCTAAAGATCCAGTCTTTGTAAAACTATATTTTATGGGGTTTAGGTTTTATGCAATATGTAAGTTTGTTTTCTGGAGCTTGTAATAATGAAATACACACCAAGGAAGCTGATAAATGGAAAAATGCTCTGTTAATTCCTATTTTCCAGCTTCTTCATCAGTGTTCTCTGCTGCAAAATTTAGTCACATTGCTTGGTAATTTGAAATTTAAAATCACTTGCTTAGCCATTTTAAATGCCAGTAATTCCTTTGCTGTAGACAATATGCAGAGAAGCCTTAGTTACTGTATTTTTTCCATTGCATTGTATAGCTGGGCCAGTTGCTGGCTGCTACATGCAAGGAGCTTCCAGGTCCTAAAGAAAGTAGGCGCACAGCTAAGGATCTCTGGGAAGTCGTTGTACAAATCTGCAGTGTATCCAACCAGCATAAGCGTGGGAATGATGGAAGAGTGAGTTTGATAAAACACAGGGAGTCTACACTGGGTATTATGTACAGGTATGTTTTCTAAAATTATTTTTGAAGATGGCTTGAATGCTTTGTTTGATCCCATGTTCTCTTCAAAAATTGTCTGGATTCTACTATCAGAGTGGTGGCAGCAGCTAAAGATCTGAGTAAAAATCCTATCCACTGTGGGAGTTGGGTATTAGCAGGGATGTGTTGACTTTCCTTTTCAGAGGCAGAAAAGGAGTGTGTGGGAGGCAGCTCACCATGCAGAAACTGAAGCATATATGCCTGTGCTCCCATTATAACCAGTACTGGCACCTAGCGGGCAGTTTAGCTGGTGGGCTGGAGGTGTCTGCTTTGCTCGAATAGAATTATTCTGTGTCAGCTATATACTTCTATAGCTGTATCAAGCACATAGCTCACAGCATGGATGTCTATACTTAGCTTTGTTTGTGAGTCTAAAGCTCAATGTTACTCAGTTTTGAAATGAAATTCTAGTTCAGCTAAGCTCTGCAAAGAGAAAGAAAATGAAATTACTCTAGTCAAGAGTTTTCTCTGTCAGTCACCTGACCACTGGAAGTCTTAGCCTCAGCTGACTGATTGAGGACTCTCTGATTTGTCCAGTGTCCTGGCCTGTTCTGAAGTCTAAGCCTAAATATAAATTGTCTAATATGCTACAGTTTGGCACATATGATTACACTGAACAGGTTTCCATGTTAAGCCCTTGGGGAAGGTGCCTGTGTCAAACTTTTGCCTGTGTCTTTGCCTCCCCTGAGCTAATCAGGTTAACGTGTGCTAGCGGCCAGCTGTGTTTGCTTACACTGCTGTGGAGCAGGTGTAGGGAGGGTATGGACGTGCTGTAGCTTCCAGTTGTGTGCTCTGGCAAGGAAAAGGAATACAGGTGTACTCCAGGTTACTGAACCTTTTCTGACCTCTCTGATTCAACAGTAAAGGGCAGTGACCCTGTTGTTATTATGGAAAAGCCACAGTGAAACCTTTTCCAAAGGCTGTCCTTGTCTGGATTGTCGTACAGTGACAATTTTTGATGTTCATGGCAAGGAAATCAAAGTACATTATAAAGGATCACTGTGTACCCTCTTCTGTAAGTCTGTAGGTCATTGTTGCAAACCTAGCTTGGGGAATTGCAGTACAGTTCAGTTGGTTTCCTTTTTAGAGTCAGTGGTTGACTTCTGTGATTTTTTTGACTTTTATAGCTTGATGGAAGAACATACCTTTTACTTAACCATTTTTTAGTGTAAAATTTGCTAGTAACTGTAATAAAAGTGAATGAGCTGCTTGAACACTTTCATTTACATGCTATGCATTTGTAAACTTGGAGGTGAAGGGATGTTTTGACAGGTGAAGAATTTGCTCTACTGACTCTTGTTTTAAATGTGCATCTATTCTTTGATGTGGATGATTACTTACATGAGTATTTGTGTCCCTAATTTAGGAGTGAACTGTTGTCCTTCATCAAAAAGCTTCGGGTAAGTCACAGTGGTGTTGAAAATGTGTTTGCAACCAAAACTTCCTTTTGGTATAGTATTTTTCTGGACTTTTTGTCTTAAACTCCAGAAAATCTAACAGTTATATGGGTGTTTTGTATGGCTGAAAAACATCTGAATTTGCTATACCTGGCATACAGCAGTGTGGAATAGCTTGTCAAGAAACTACCCTGAATTCTGATGGAGATCTGTTTACATTGGGAGTGTATTTTATTGCAGCTGTCATGAAGCAGAGCATTCCTTTTGGAGGGAGAAGGAAGCTGCTACATGCATCATACTAAGCAGCAGAAGTAAGAAGGAGGGAAATTGTTTATAGCTTCTGGGTTTGTAAATGCATAGAAAGTTGTAGTAAACCTAGCTTAAGTTTAAGGTTAGGTAGTAATCACAGAAACAACATAAAGATGTGTAAAACAAAAGTAAACTTTATATCCAAGAAGTTACTCAGGCAAATCTGAAGTAATTAAAAACTTCCTACAGAAACATTCTTGCAGTATCTTTGTGTTGCAGGTTTCTTAACAAAATATTGTCCTATTTCAATAGGAAATTAAAATGATGGCAGAACTTCTTACATAGTTTTAAAGCTTAGGGAAGAAAGTGGAATTTTATTAATTCATGGGAATACTTTTTTTTCTTTTCCCCTTACAGGAACCATTGGTTCTAACAACAATATTGTCCCTGTTTGTCAAACTTCATAATGTTCGGGTTAGTATATACCGTAAAAGTCTTTCTTGGTTTTCTTGAAATGTTTCTTGTGATTTCTCATACCATCTTTCTTCCCTTAGGAAGACATTGTGAATGATATTGCAGCAGAACACATTTCTATCTGGCCCTCATCCATCCCCAAGTAAGATGATGATGAAAAACACTATTTTCAAAGTGCACGTGTATGTGATCGGTTTGGTCCCACTTTCTGTGTCTTAGTGTGATTTTTCTGTGTAAAGGCATCACTGCCCCCATTCTGTCTCTGGAAAGGTTGGTCTGATGGCATGGAGAGTTTTGCTACTAATTTGTTGGTCCTGATAGAGATATGGGAAAGAAGAAAGAGGAGAAGAAAAAACTGGGGGTTTTTTTTAGCTGTGTGCTTTATTGAGCTATATGTGAACTATATAATACTTTAATATGAAATCACTAGTATTTTTTGAGGTGTGTTTGAATAATAACCAAAATAGGAAGTGGCACATGGTATGTATAGATTTATTCTGGCTGGGTTGAACTGTATTTCTCCACGGAAATTTAACGTCTCTGTGGGGTGGGATCTCAGAATCCGGTTTAGATTCCATGAATGCATTGGAAGAGATGGCTCTCATGAGAGAGTGTGTAATGTGTAGTGAGATTAATTTGTCTGTAGTTGGTCTGATTGAGTAGTCTCATTACTGATGTAGGCTTCAATGTATATTATAAGGTAGAGCAGAAGAAAGTTGTTTTCATTATTACGAGAATTTAGTAGTAGGGTGAGAAAAATCCATGTTTTCAAAAATTAAAATTTCACAGAAACTTTGGGAAAGGCTGCCCAAAGTGTGCCACACTATTTGCAGCCTTCCTTTCCAAGCTAGTTCCACAGTTTTCCAGAGATTGCTGTCTGGCCATTCATGCAGATGCTGGGACAAATTTATAGTGGTTTCAGATGTTGTCTTCAAAATTCTTGAAGCTGGGAACGTACATTCCTGCACAGAACATTTTTATGGTGTCAGCCACTTATAATGTTCTGGCTTTTTGTTCAAGCCTGTGAAGGATGTACTTTTTCTGTCAGATTTAAGGTATTGTAACAACAGGAGTCTTAGTCAACACGAAATCTTTTCTGGAGTTATTTATGCTTCACATTTAATGCAAGGTGCTTTAGACTTAATGAGAAATCAAACTAGTGGTTAAAAAAAATGAAGCAATAATTTAGCAATTACTTTTCTTTCTTTTTTCTTTTAGTCTTCAATCAGTGGACTTTGAAGCTGTAGCTATTACAGTAAAAGAGCTGGTCAGCTATGCCTTGACTATCAATGCAAACAACCACTTCTGGTTAATTATTCAGGCAGATATTTATTTTGGTAAGTGAAGCCAATGTCTGTTTTTAACATGTGGACAGGTACATTGCTGCTCTGAGATTTGTTTGCATAACCCTCCTTACGTTTCCTTTTATGAAAAGAAGTTTAAGTGATATATGAGGTTAAAGTCTTCAGATGCAGTGGTGTAGGTGGATTTGTCTGGAAGGTTGTCTAAGCCCACAGATAAACTGAAGTTCTGATAGGTCATGCAGACTTGCTTTTAGGGTTAGGGACACTTTAACAGGTACCCTTAACTTCACTTTTCTGGTGCAGTTGGTCCTTGAGTGGTGTAATTGTGCAAACTCATGACACTTGAGTGTTTTGTAAACATATGGAAAGCTGTGAATAATAGTTGCTTTTTGAATGTGGGGATCAGCTTCACTGGAGCACAAGATGAGCAGAATGAAGAGGATCTGTATTTTGTATAGGGAAGCTTGTAGGGTTTTTAAATGAAGAAACATGAACTCCTGATCTGGTATTGGTTACGATGGAAAGCTCTTTCCTGTCATTCTCGCTTGCTACTTCACCAGTCCTTGTCTTTGCTCCTCAGCTGGGAGCACCCAGCAGAACTGGGACAACACAGAGGGTTTCAGAATCTGGGCACCATGACACACACCCAGATCGCACCAGGGCAGCGGTTGCCTGGGGAAATCTTGCCCAGCCTATGTGATCCTGTGCTTTGCTAAATTATTGCCCAATCTAGAGTCAGTTCCTGGGGCTTGCTTTATAGTTTGAGTGAACAGAGTGCAGGGAGGTAGAAGAGTGAACTTCAGACATACAGCCAGACAGGTATGGTACGGCCAGGTGTATGTGCTAGAGAAGGGCATGGCCTTAGCCAGACTCAAAGGTAGCTGGACATTTCTTTCACTTAAATTGTCTGTTGAGACCACTTCAGTGAAATTTAGCTTTTGGGCCAGATTGTTCTTTTCTGGCAATAAAATGGTATGTTCTGTGCCTCTGGCATCTACTTGCTGGTGCTTCGGGCTATCACAGAGGCAAAGTTCGTAATTCCAAATATTTTTTTGGACTGGAAGGATAGCTGTGCTGTGCAGTAAGATGTAGTGCAGAAGTGTGAATCTGTTGCTTCCAAAGGAGACACATCTGTCTAGAAGATGCTTTTTAACCCTTGGGGTGAGAGGAGGGGTCTTAATCCAGTGTTCAGTGCTGTCACTTTACATGTGGGCGGGTAACTCCGGGTTATAAACTGGCCATGTTTATTGCCTGAACAAAGTGCAGCAGCACCCCCGGAGGAGGACACTGATATGGAGCCTCACAGCTGGTGCTTGCAAGAGCAGTGGTTGGAGCAGTGGCCGTGATCTGTATTTCAGTAGCCGTGAGAGCAAGCAGGCTGCTCCTGCCACAGAGCCATGGAGGCTGCTGCCTTCTCCACAGCTCAGGAAGGGCTTCCTGGGAGTAGTGCTGAATCACGAGAGCGCTGTTCCTCTCACTCACACCAGCTAAACTCCTTCACTGCCCCATGTGTGCTAAGCTCCCTGAAGATGAACTTCTTTTCTACTCTAAGGCTGATGGATTCAAGATCAACTATCTGAAAAAATAAAAATTCCCAAAAGGCTGAACTTTGCCTGTGGTGCTAGTTTTCCTGTTTGTGTCGTTTTTCCATCCACCACTGTGTAACCACCTCCTGTGAGTCCATGCTTTTTAAACAATGATACCCAAGTCACTTTCCCAGTAGAATTCACCTGTGAGGTATTCATCTGAATAATTCTATAAACAATTGATCTGAGTATTAAATAACTGCTGGATTTACTTTTGAGACCTTATTTTGCTTTTTTCCCATGGCAGCAACTAATCAGTATTCAGCAGCCCTTCACTATTACCTACAGGCAGGAGCCGTATGCTCGGACTTCTTTAATAAGGTGGTGCCACCAGATGTGTACACGGACCAGGTGAGCTATGCTGGGATTTACAAAGGATTCAGTCAGCATCCTGATTCTATGTAGAGACAGAACACACACATTGCTGTAGCATGTGAGGTGTTGTATCTTGATGCATTTAGGAATACGCATCCTCACCAATCCTTTTTCTTTTTTGGCTTGTTGCTTGAAAGCCACAGAAAATTTGAAACTTCTCCTTTGCTGAATCACAGAAGGCTTTTCTGTTAGTTCATAGAGCCTGCAGAGCTGTGTGCTGGGAAAGCACTACAGGACACCAGTGGAGTAGAGAGCACATGGAAAAGCCCAGAGCACAACCACTGTGTGGTGTGAGGATCCCCTGGCTCATCCTTGCAGAGCCACACCACACTGGGCAAGGCTGGGGGCCAGGCCTGCTCAGCACAGGGCAGCAGGGCTGGAGTTACCCAGCTGCTGGAATTATCTGGCTCCTACCACGCTGGCAATCTCCAAAGTAATGAAGGCTCAGTTAATCAGTGGATATGCTAATTCCTGGGAGGTTTTTAGAGGGTAGAAGAATGTAAATAGTTATTTAGCTGGTCCCTTGAATTAAAAAAGAAAATAATAAAAATTGCAGTTTGTGTTCCAAAACAAGCATTTCAGAACATGTGTTTTGTTTTTAACCTTTCTGCAGGTGATAAAAAGAATGATCAAGTGTTGCTCTTTACTCAATTGTCACACCCAGGTAAGAGGTGAAGCATGGCATTAACTAAAACGTTTGTTTGTAAATATTTATATAGGGGGTAACTTTTTAAAAAAGAGTGAGTTGAACTTTCCTTGGAAATACAATCTACAGTAGAGTAGGTTTTGTTACCTTTGCTTCTAGGACAGTCATAGGACCAAAATGAATGAGTAAATAAACATAGACTTGGAAATGTAAAAAGTAGAAGTAGTCTGGGCGTGTTTGTCCTACTTTTCTGTGATAATACAGATTTTATTTTTTTTAGAGAGACAGTATCTGTGGGGTGGTGTTGGGAACTTGGCCTTGTTTTTCATAACTGCAGGTGCTATTGCTGTTCCATAGGATCAGTCATTCTCCAAGAAGTAATAAAGCTTGTTTTGGGCTCTGCTTTAAAAGCTCTTAAATGCATTTGGAAACCTGGAAGCCAAGTCAGTCCCTTCTGATCTGAGTAAAATCCCTTTCTTTTAGCACTGTTGCTGCTGTTGCAATGTCAGAATGGCCTGTGTTCAGGTGTTTAGAACTTGGCTTGCCCTTGAACCAAGGTCTAGATGACGAGCGGAATGAGCAAGGCATGGTGTGGAAGGCTGGTTTGTGGGGAATTCAAGTTGTCAGAATCACTGTGAGTCTTTCCTTACAGGTGGCTATTTTGTGCCAGTTCCTCAGAGAAGTAGACTATAAAACTGCTTTTAAGGCACTGCAGGAACAGAACAGGTAACTGTTACAACAAAGTTTATAGGTGCTCAAACACAGTATGTGAGTGTGTCAGTTAACCTGCCTTGTCTTTCAGTCATGATGCCATGGATTCTTACTATGAATACATCTGGGATGTCACCATCTTGGAGTATTTGACATGTATCCTTTTGCTGGAATACAACACATACTGGACATTCACAGCTGGGAAAAGTCCATTACCTGCCTAAGTGACTTTTCTTGACTCATCCTCAGATCTCCACCACAAAAGAGGCGAGACAGACAAGCGGCAGATAGCAGTAAGTTAACCCAGGGAGTTTGGGGTGGTGGGATTGCTTTAGAGAGTCTTTCCCTCCCTGAAACCACCTCTGAAAAGAATTCCAGTTCTAATTTTGTCACGTAATTCCTTTAGAATCTGGGTGCTTACGTGAAGTTGTGGCTGTAGGGATGGGGTGGTGTAGGGCATGTTACAGACATAAATCACTGATGGAACTAGTGCTAAAAATGCCTTGAAATGAAACTGCTTTACTGGAACTCCTTGTGCTGGTTGTGTGTCCTCTTTTGTTTCAAGATAAAAGCCATTGGCCAGACAGAGCTGAACGCCAGCAATCCTGAGGAAGTCCTACAGCTTGCTGCCCAGAGAAGGAAAAAGAAGTTTCTTCAAGCAATGGCAAAACTTTACTTTTAGGCTAATGCTGGAAGACTATTACAAAATGTGTAAAAGTGAAAAAAATCTTTCAAGACTTTATTATTTTTTAAGTTCATTTAAATCTTTGTACAACATTTACAGTCTAGTATCTTTCTTCTTTGAAATAAATGAAATCTTATAATAAAACCCTTATTTTTACAAACTATACAGAAGGCTGGAAGCAACTGCAGCTAGTTCCACAATGGCTTGTTTGAAGAAGACACAAATTCAAGTTTGCCAAGTTGGTGTGAGTGTAATGTGGATGTGGGTGGCACTTGATGCTCTTAGTGCAGCTTCGTGGGCTGCTCTGTGTCATGTAACACTTGTCCCTGGATGTGGCGCACAGATAGGAGCATCATGAAAAGAGGGAGGAGGACTGTACCCTTCTTTCCCAGTACTGCCCTTCATCACAGAAGTGACTCAGAGGTAGTGAATATTCCAAGGAAAACACAGTAGTTAATGCTGTTTATAAACACTGCTAACACACAGCTCCACAGTCAGTTTACAATACTGTTCCTATGATGTGAGTGGTTGTAGAGTACCTGTGGCTCCCTTTATTCCATACCTTCTCCAGTTCTCTGGCTGTTCTTTCTTGTTGCAAGTGGGTGGCTGGGGACTGTATTTCTTCCAGTTCTGGTTACTGCAGCAGCAGGTTCTTTGCTGGTACTCTTACCTGAGGTCAGTGGTACGCTAAATAAAGTTTATGGCAGGCCTAAAGGACCACCCTAAATTCAGACTCCGGTGGAGCTGGGATGGGATACAAGGCTGGCTGCACTGTACTGCAGGCGCAGAGTGGTGTCAGAGACGTGAACTGCTTACCCACAGGCCTCTGTAACACTGCACCTGAGCTGGGGGGACTAACTGACAGGAGTGAGCTCTGCCCTTACTAAGACATGAAAAGGAGTCAAGAAGAGGTAATAGGTACAAGCTGTCAATCTTCTCCTGCTCATCTAACCCAAATTAAAGCAAGTCTGACGTGGAAGCTGAGGGGACAAATTTTGCCACCTCGCCCTATTAAAATGTTCTTGAAATTCATAAGTTAAGAATTCAATTCTCACCATTAAGTCACATCAGAATGGGCCAAAGTGGTCCAGGCTCTTGTGATTAGCAGGGTGCAATGCTCAGGTGAGCTCTCCTTGTCAGGTCTGTAGAAGGATTCCAGTCTCAGTTTCCATCTGCTGTGTCTTTTTACTGAATAGCAGTAAAGAACATGAGTCACCTTTAGTGTGGTCTTGTTCTGAAGCACCAAGTCCCGTTTCTGAATCTGTTCATGGCATTTGACTGTATTTCATTTCTTCTCTGTGCTTTTGGGAGGGGTTATTATTCCTCCTGTTGACACAGGTGATAACTGCCCTGGGGCAGTAGACACTACTCCACTGGTCACTTCTTCCTGTGTATTGGGGGAAGAAGACAAGAGTTAATACCTGTGACAAGGTCTACTTTTCTGTGTCAGTAGGAGGCAGCAGTACGTCCTCACACCACTCATACAATTCAAGCACTCCAGAGTTAGGACACCGAGAAAACAAAGTGACATCACATAACAAAGTGAAGATTATTCTGTTATAAACACCTCTCCAATAGTGCTAATGCAAGTGTTTGCTTATGGCCTGGCAGTGTTAGGGTAAACCACGTGCTGTTTACAGCATCACTGGTGGTTGGGCACTCACTGGCTGAGGTGAGGTAGGCCAGGTGCGAGCAGGGAGGTGCTTTGGCCACCCACAGCTGCCTCAGGACAAGGGATGTGTAATGCACTCGCAGCTGGCTGAACTGCATATCCACAAACGACCTACCAGCATGTCCAGGTAATTCGTGTGGGTCTGGATATTGTGTCGATCTTCCGCTGCAACCTTCTTAAAGTTCTTCAGCTTCACAGGGAATTTTTTTGCCACATTCACAAAAGGAACCATCCATTGTACACACTCTGAAATGCTGTCCCAATCTAAGCCTAAAGGGTAGAGCACAGGAATATATTTAGAAACCATGAGGGAGTTGCACAGTGTTCCAATATGGCCATGAGTTAAAAAACACAGTAAGTAATACTGCAGATAAAAATTCAGAAACATCCTCCCAGAAACAGCCAACATTTCCTTATGCTTATTACTTAAAAGGGTGGTGGCTGAGGAGGGTGAATGGAGGTCACAAGGGTTGTTGTTGCTTTCCAGCAGAGCCTGAAGTGACTTGTGGCTTGAACACAAGATTGTGGGTCATGCTATAAAAACATACACTGGGTGCTGCTGACAGACATGCATGACTGCTTGAGAACAACATTTCAGGAGAAAAAGTGGCCAAATATATAGCTAATGGTCCCCCAAACAACCGTAAGTCATAGAGCAAATATTAGCCCAAAAGCAAGAACAATAAATCTGTTTCAATTCCTTAGCAAGGGCTGCACTGCTGAAGGCGTTTCCTTCTTTTGAGTCTGTAACATCTGAAATAGTGGTAGGAAGTGAAATTAGGAGGAAAAGAAACCCACAGAACAAATATTAGGGTCCATGTAGCTTTTGGTCTTTGGCAGCCTGGTAAACCAATACTCTCTTAAACAGATTTGGGCCTGTCACAGCTTCCCGAATTCCCTGCCTAACAAGGCCAAGCTTTATGGAGGCATCTTACCTGAAGCTTTCTTAACTATTTCGATTGAGGTATAGTGGCAGAGCGCTGCAGCAGCTAGTGTTCTGTACTGGAAGTCCAAAGAGTTCACATCCAGAATACACAGGTCTAACAGCTGGGGACATGAAGAGTAACAAATTTTAACAAGCTGATAGTTTAGTATGATCCTGTCCCTGATGAGGGCTGTGCACACAGCAGTCTTCCTACAGCCTTTGCCCCAGAACAGGGCTGGGTCCCAGGAAGTTACTTTCTCAAATTTAAATACTACCTAGTGTAGTATTTACAGCACTGAGGTACACAGCTTCAGTAACCCTTTCTGAGGCTGGGCACAGCACATGCCCATACAAACTGAACCCACAGCACTTCCCAAATAGTCAAAACACTCCCCAGGCTGTCTTCTTGGCAATTACACAGAAACACTGTTAAGGGCAACACAGGTAAAAACAGCCCAGGGTCTGAAATTATCCACCTTCCTCTCAGAGCTGTCACTGCTGTTTGCAGAATGCTGGAGTGCACAGTGATTAAAGAAATAGGATGGATTTTTTATTCTTCCAGCATACAGAAAAGTCTCAAAGTATGTGAAAGCAGGGAGACAAGAAACACAGGGGGTACTTGTCCTCAAAACAGAACTTCTTTGGTGGAGTCAAACTCGCACATTCCTTAACAAAGTAACAGGCGAGGGGAAACAAGGGAACACTTAGAACAAAGTGGCTTTCAGGGTGTATTGTTCAGTTGTGTTTGTAATTGCCCCAAGAACCATTTTCCAGCAGTTTACTACCTACCTGGGCTATTTGAATGAATTTTTCCTGAGAATACTGAGGTAGCAGCACTTTCGGAACATCCTTCAGAGCATCCACTTGAAGATAGAGGTTCAGCCAAGAGACAATTGTCACTGGACAGAGTTCCCATTTTAAAGCCTGCAAATATTTAACAAACAGTTAAGTGCCTTAAACCACTCAAGGATAGTTTTGTGCTCTGATTTCTTCCTATACCTCTCCTGAGATTATGGCATATATGCTTAAAAGACACGAAAGATTTTTTGCAATTTCAAGTACAAATATTTTAGGCTGCATTCTCATTGTTTTTTGAAAAGGCTGTGCTAGGATCAGCACAAATCTGTATCCCTTTACCCGTGCAGGTGGATTTTAAGTGTCTTCTCCATTCAGAAGCTGGGAAATGAATATTATTTTCTCAAACCTTTGGGCTAGCTGCATGAACACGCAGCTCATATCTGTTAAGGAAGAATTAATGTATAGAGTCCTGTGCTGGTAAAGACGGATCCTTTCCAGCATGAGGGGCACTGAGCAGTGTGAGGTCTTTGCCTGTCTCTCCAGAAGCCCCTGTTCCTTGACAGCAAGGGATGCTGGCAAGTGCAGCACATTTCAGTGAGAGCCTTCCAGCCTGCCCGTGGCTGGCTGCACTGCTGAGAGCCCTTACATTCACACAAGGATGAGAAACCTGCTCTTTCCTAACAGTCAGGGACTGCATCCAGCCGGGGGCGTCAGGTCCACTGCCCACGCAAAAAAGGCTTCACTACTGTGCAGAAACAGGGACAGGTTCCTTTTTCTAAACAAATAAGTGACATTAAAACACAAGGCTCAGCTGGAGAGTCTTTCACCCAGCACTTAAAAATACAGCAAATTTTTACCTTTAATATAATAAGTTCCATTCTTACAATATCATCTTCACTGCAAGCACCATCAGTGACATAAGCAAATTCCTGTATTTTAGGAGCGTAGATTTCCTTTAAAGGGAGGAAAAAGATTAGTGTGTCTTACAGTTCTAAGAAAGGTTGAGAAGATACCGGGAAATACTTTTCTGTCCATGTTGACATGTTAACATTTCTTATGCTACAACAGTGCTTTCTTCATTATATGAAGTGACTTGAAACTTACAGTATAAGGAGATAACATATAACCTGCTTGGGTTTTAGTATCTGTTGTATAATGCAATGAACTTATTGCAACTCTTTTAGCTTCTGGGGAAATTAATGATGACCAAGCAATCAGAACACCCTTTCACTTATAGCTCTTACTCAGCCATTGCAATGCTGTAAAAACATACATCATCCCAATTCTCATACAGATGTCTGGCTGGTAGAGGTTACCTGGAATGTCAGTGCTAATGTAATCACATAGATTTAAAAGAAAAAAAAAAAATTAGAGAAAATCCCACAACCAGCCACTGTAACTGTCAAAATCCATGGTGCAGAGATGGCTAAGGAAATTTGCTAAGACAGTCTGCTTCCCTACCAGCCAGCTCTGCGACCACCATGGCCCCACACAGCTCCTTAGGACAGGAAACTGCTCATAATGCACAGCCTTGCTTTGGAAGAAACGGTGAGATCTGGGGGTTCCAAGATAATAACTCAATCCTAAGTTTTCCTGTCAGTCTGGCCTACTGTGCATTATACAAAAGCATGCTTTTGGCCCACAGATGCAGCACACAACATAAGGTATCACCATCACTGCACTTAAGACTCACACTCCATTAAATGGAGGATATCATAAGGACATGCCTGATGGACAGGCAGTTTAAGACTTCGGCTTGGTTTTGTTCAAGTCCCATGCCCATTCCTGAGATTGTTTGCCAACTGCTGTATATTTGGAAAAAGACAAGACAAAACAAAACTACTTCTAGCACATTTGCACGCCTTTTAAGTTTACATGGTCTCCTTGCCTGCTGCTGGAGAAAGGGAGGACAAAAACTACACTCCAAGAGACTGGTAAACGCACAACTGAAGGAAGAGAAAGAATTTCCCCTTCTGACCTTCAGTCATACTTGATGGTTGCACATACACCATCAAGTTCAAAAGATTCAGACAAGAAATAATTATCTCTGTCTTTTTAGTTACTCCAAATTCAATATCCACCTCCTTGTAACAGAGTTTCTTACCTCAAGTTTGGAGGCAATAAATAATGAGGTAATTCCTATGAGCTGAAGCATGCTCTTGTTAATGTTCTTTTGTGTCAACATGAATCTATCAAAGAAGTCTTGAGCTAGGTAGAAGGTTTCCCGGTGGAGTGCATACACCTCACACACCTGCAACAGGGGGAAAAATAAATTCAGTTTTCTGTTATAAAACTCTGTGTACACACATTGGAGCATTCAAGCTTTAACAGCAAAATGCAGTTTCATCTTTTGCACATGCAAAGCTTCACATACCTAGGTCTGGTAGGATGCAGTGGTTAGCACAGGATTGGAAAAGGTGTATTTCCCATGCTCCCACCTAAAGGTGAATTGCCTATGATGTGCTAACAAACTTTCAAAAACTACTTTTTCCAGTTTAAATAGCAACCATTTTTCCACTGAAAGAAAGCCTGTTGAGGAAAAAACCCCAACAAAACAGCAACACCTACACATACACACACTGATTACCTTGATAAACAATACTCTGGGCTCAAGCCTCAAGCTGAAGTCAAATCCCCACTGAATTCCCAGCAGGTCTGTCCCAGGGCAGACACACTGAAAAATCAGTCTTTGGCTCTACAGCAAACAAGCCTGGAAGCTCCTGCTGGAGGGGGCTCTGCTGGCAGGCCAGGAGCACTGCCTGCAGCCCCTCAGGCACACCGACAGCCTCACTAAGCAGGAACAAAACTGCAGGAGCCGCCATCTGCTCCATCCCATTGCTGGTTTCCCAGGCAGGGAAAACTTTTAATACTCGCATTGTATCAAAGTGTTTCAAATGCCAGTTCAACAAAAAAAGAAAGGAGTGCCCAGACCCGAGATCTTAGGGAGAGCCCTACTTTTTCATCTAATCTCTAATTGAATCGGGAGGGGCTACCACCTCTCCAGCTCCTCTGCAACTCTGTTACCCTTTCACAACTAGAAAGCAGTTAGATATCTATAAATTACTTACAATCTACATGCAGTAAAGAGCAGGAACAGAAAATAATACCCAAGAAATAGATCCCAGCTGCTTCATTATTTTACTAGGATACAAAGTCTGAATGAAATCTCACTACTACAAGCTATTTCCCGAGATAAGGCTGGAAGCTCATTTGCAAACTAAAGCCCTTCCTGACCACCAAAAATGCAACTGAGTGGCAGAAATAGCACAGCCCCACTCTTTTAGAACTGATAATGGATGTGCTACTCTGATAATATTAACAACTGCTCCAAAGAAGATTCAGAACTAAAACAGTATGGACCAGGCCCACCCATAAATAAATGGCAGAGTTTCTATAGAAGTGTATTTCCCAAACATAATAACACTTGGTCATGTTAAGCAGTATCTCAGTTATAATGTTACAGAAGCATGTTAGAAGCTACAGGAGAGGTCTCAAAGTTGCTAGGATTTAAATCCACTGTGGCATATAGAACCATTGAGCTGGACAACAGTAAGGCCCTTGTTGATATTTTTGTTTAGAAATTGGATGATTTCCTAACTCAAGATTAAAAAAAAAAGCAACAAACCAATTTAATGGTGATATGTAAATTCCACATTGGAGGAACTAGTAAAACACACAATCAGAATAGGTTTTTTTTTATTCAGAGTGTATTTTAAAAAACTTTCCATTTTCCTTGAAATTCCTTGCTAATAAGATTTATTTGCAATTTTTCACATAAGAATCTGTATATATCAAGAACCTTTACCTGTCAGCCACTAATATATTCTGCTCTCTTCATATGATAAAATTGAAAATTCACTAAGAAATCAGAAAATAGCATCAAGGGCTGATACTCAAGAGCTCTTGACATGGTCAGGGTCATAAATCCTCAATACAGATCAGTCGTCTCATGGCTTAGATAGTCTACCCTTTAAGTTAGAGATCCATAACTGGTCTGCCTATAGCAATTTCAATACAAGTGTCTCAAAACTAGATCTCTCTCCCTTGCAGGAAGCAGCATGTTAAGACCAAAAGTTAAATTGCTCACTGTCCTGGGGGGAAAGTTCAACACCTCCTGCCTGGGAAGGCCTGGGTGTAGCTCACCAGGAGGATCAAAAGCAGTCACTTGTTGTGTTGCAAAACAGTTTTGCCATTTTTTATAACTGTACATGTTGCTATTAGATCTTTATGTAAAAGCTGTGCTTTTACCAGTCTACTTCACAGGCACAACACATGGCAAAGTAACCAAAAGTACACACCTCTAAGAGCCAGTCTAGCAGTATCGATCTCATGTGAGGTTGCAAACTAGAATGTAGTGATGTGAAGTGTTTGCAGTGAGCATATCTGTTCTCCTTTGTCAGGATGTTGAGCCAGACATCTTTAGAATTTCCCCAGCTATGGAATAAAGTTACACAAAGCATTATTAAGTATAAGCACAATTCACAAAAAAAATTAAAAACATTATTTATTGTTTACAGACATTCAGAAACAAAAAGAAAAATCCCCCATACTATGAGATCCTTATGGTAAAGCTGAACATGTGCCTCCCAAAGCTGCACGTGCAACCAGAGTTTCCTATTTTGCCTAGTTCAGTGGCTGTTCAGAGAGCAAGATAAAACCAAACCCTCCCCATTAAAAAGGACAATATACTCCTCCCCAGGAAACACAAAGCATACATGAAGTTGTCCAGTTTAGCTTGAGAAAAACATTTAGAGATAGTGTTTAAAGTCACTCATCCATCCATTTATTTCCCAGCTTACTTCAAGGCTCAGAAGCAAGCTATTTAAAGAAAAATTGAGTTCTTCTTTATCACCAACTTATAATTTATTAGCACTCCATTATGTTTGGGAAGATTATGCCTATATTATCAATATGGCTTTATTTGTAATTGTTATTATTAATTGATATGGGCTTTTTCTTAGACGCACTTCTCATCTTGCAGGTACTAAGAGGAACAGCATGTTAACCAATGAAATTATGATTTCCTACTGAAATTTTTGGAGTTATGTATTGACCTTTCCCCAAGCAGAAGCAGAGAGACAGCTGATCACTGGTATTGCCTACAAATTCTAACCCAGGTCAGTTTCATTCTGTTGCCATTCTAAGTTAAAAGCTGGCGAGATATTTGCTTGTTTAATGCACAACTCTCCCCATTTATGCAGACAGGCATTGCGAAATCAATATTATCTTCTTACAGTGGCTAGGAAAGGATGGAGAAGGCAGGAAAAGTAAATTATCCTCTTATTCAGCTAATCAGAAAGATGGAGCTCAACTTTACAAGATGCCTGTCAACAACAGGATTAAACACCTTGCATGGAACTCCGTATCTGGACATGTCTTTGAGGCAAAGCATCACCCAGTTCTCATCAAGTTTGGGCCAGAACAAAAAAAACCCAAGGTGTATCTAAACGGTTCTCTTAAAGTAATGCTTCATGTTCTGCTTCTCATCTCATTCACCTTGGCAGAAGCTTTCCTTAATGCATTGCAGTAAATTCACCACTTCTTTCATTAAACCCCAGGCTGATGCAAACAGCAGCTGGGTACTTATCTAACACACCTGAATGTCCAAGGAATTCTGAAATTGAAAACTATAATTTAGTCAGCTAAGCTATCTCTCTGCAGAAGGACAACTTTCTAGAACTGTGACTGCACCAAGCACATTGCATTGCCTTAGAAATCTAGCTGCAAAGTGATATTGCCACTAGTTTATTTGAACTTTTTTAAGTTCTTTAAGAAAATTTTGTGTAATATTTTTTGGTCTCTCAGTTCCAATAGCACTGAAAGGAGTTTAGTTTAACCGTTATGTGTCTCTTAACCATGTAGAGTGTTCAGTGTTAAGTTATAAAAGGACAGCGCTGAAAGGTGAAAACTGTCTGGTGTGTTTATAAGATCAGAGAAAACAATACCCAAACAACCCAAGCCAAGAATTTCTATCTTTTTCTTGCACATTAAATGTTTTGTGGGATGAGGAGACAGGTACAGGTGTGTATTACATAAACACAATACAATAGATTTTATTAGAGTAGTTTGGCATATTTCATAGGACATTAACAATTATTGCATCTGTTAAACTTACTTGAGTTCTGGCAAAGGTGATGGATTTATGAAGAGGTTCCTGAACCTGTATTTTTTGAATCTTGAGAAGTCAGTGGTTACTGATTCTTTGTGAGGCGTTTCAATAATTATGCAAGGTGAGATGCCTCCTGTTACCGTGGGCGGCCAACAACTCTGCAAAATAAACAAGGTATCTTTTAAATGCTGACTTTACTATGAAAGCAAGGAAGGCAAGGAGTAAATTACAGTAACAGCAACAATACATGCACTGTACATTGGTCTTTCCAGATCTCAGCATTGATTCAAGTACTGAAACCAAGAAAGATGAAAATTAAATGCCAATGAAACCTTCCATAGTCAAGATGGAACATGTATGAAAAGACTGGATGAATTTGGTGAACTCAGTTTTGAGGAAGATGATTGTCTTTAGTTTATGAACCCACAAGTAGCTTATCCATTGCTTGAATAGCTCAATTACAGCACAAAAGGCAAAGATATTTATTGCTACTAAAACACAAGACATTAGGTTGCTAGTCCTATCTACTTATCTACTCAGAGGGAAAAGAAAGGAGAGGGTGGAGGTTCTACTGTCTCTCAGGGGAAATTCAGCAATTTGTTATCTTCCAGTTTAGTGCTCCAGAGAGGAGCCACCCTTCTCAGCTCCAGAGCTAGATACCCACTGAGCAAGCAGCAGCTGTGAACTCTTTCTCAGCTTGCCAGTGCCAAATACGGGATGCAATGACTCAGAAGGAGAAGAGTGCAAAGATATTCACACAGAAAGCCTCAGAGAAGGAATTCTAGATACTGTAGTTAACTATAACTCATTTCAGTCATGCTTATTTGGTTGTATGTAACCAATATGAGTGAGGAAGTATCAAATCCCTGGAGCACATGCAATGCTGTAATGGCTGACAGCCTTCAAAATGGTGACACAGAACTTTAATTATTCTCTGTGGAGTTGAGGGGGAATCCCATTCACAAAGAATGGCAACACCAGCCCCTGAACACAGAAGCTTTTCCTACATAGCTGCCTTACAAAGTAAGCTACACAGGATTCCCTTAAGTCTGTCTAAACCTATTTATAGGCAGACTAAAGGATCCCGAGAGTTAAGTTACATATTCCAGCAGAACTGACCTTAATGCATGCAGCCAAGAGAAAAGGGAGGTCCTACTTCTCCTTCTCTCCTGTGACCCTCCCTGCCCAAGTTCCACCCCAATGCTTGTCAGACCCTCTGCTGGGTTGATTTAACTCGCTAACCTGGCAGAACATTAACTTATTTTGTAGTGCCAAATTAGCAAGATGAACTTGCATACTGCTTCCTTCAAAGAATGGAGCAAGGTAGGGGATGGAGTGCATGGCCAGCTATCAAGGAAGAAGAGACAGGGAAGCAGGATCTCCCCCTTTCAGCAAAGATAAGTTGTAACACAAAGTTTCACCCCAGGTGATGCTGATGTATGCAGCATTTTTTTTCCTACTCAAGATGTACAAAGACAACTTCCCTACCAGAAGAGTTTCACTTCATGATAGCTGTTAGTGTCATTTACTTGACAAGTAGAATAACTGCAAACAATACTGTTTGAAAAAAAAGGTTACAATATTTTACTAGTCTGCTTTAAAATAAAAAACCATAAGGCCTGTCAGTTTTAGGAGTTCCCTTTGTTAGCGAAAACAGATTCCCAAATTGATTTAAATAATCAAAAGAACTGTTGAATGAAAGTAAAGATGGCCTGCATGGTTATGAATCTTAACTAAATGGCCATGAAACCACACCTAAAGTTAAAATAAGTGCAGTGATCTTGTTTAGACTTGCCTCTAGGCCTTACCTGATCTGTATATGGAATTGTTCTGAAATGTCTGGGGTTATTCTCTTTTTTTCACCTAACCTTACTCTGCAGTGGGTTTTACATTGAAGGATCTTTTATCTGCAACAAAGTCATGTGTAAAAAAGCAAAAACATAAAAGGGTGCTAAGATCCATAGTTTTTAATATCTGAAAATACAAACTTCTCCTATTCAATACTTTCCAGTGTGGAATGCATGACTTCACATCTACCAACATAAACAAGATGGACTCCTTTACCTAGTTTGAAATGGTATTCAGGATTGAATTACCTTAATTTCGTATTGATGTTTTTTAGCAATTTTCCCATCTTCTCTTTTCTTAATCTCCTGCTGAGAAGAGAGAAACACATCAATACACTGACAGTGGCCAGCACACACACCTAGAGCTAAGGCAAATTCTTGCTAGCCCTTCCCCACTCTATAACTTGGCAGAGTAAAGATTGTCCCATCCAAATGCACTGGAGAGCTTTCAGCATCATTAAAATTTCCAAGTTGCTCAAATTGCTCACCTCTGCTGTTCTCCTTTTTCTGGTCTGGAGATAATCTAGTGCTTGCAGTTCTTGTGGAGCCTCTTCTTGACAGGACAGTGGCTGCTGCTGTTTGGCTTGCAAACGGCTACTGTAAAGAGCAAAGAGTAAAAAGACATTAGATGTTAGGAGAGCAGCAGTTTTTGGATTAGTACAGATAATGTTAGCACAATGCTAACAGCTTACCTGCGTCTTGACATCTTCTTTGGACTGCAAGATCTCTACCTGGATCAAAGTAATAGGATAAGCTCAGTTAGTGCATCCTCACAAAATTAGAACAAAGTTCCCTACTTTGTGTCATGAACTCATCACAAAGAGCAGCATGGCTTACACAGCTCAAACAGAAAGGCCCAAATATTCCACTGCCCTGAGGAATGCCCAAGCAGAGCATGACTGTGGTAGACAGGCACACGCAGCTCCATGTCCCACTGCAGGGTGCCCAGGTACACCAGCAGTTTAGCTCAGGCTGCCTAGGAGTGGGGGGAGGGAAGTTATAAAGGGACATTTCCCACACAAGAGGATGTGGGGAGTCCCTGGGGCTGTGACCCCTCTAATCCCCCCACACCCTCCATTCCAGGCACCCACACAGACACGCGTTTTGCCGGTCCTGCCGCTCCCTCCGGGGTGATGCCCCCCACACCTGCCGGGATGGCCGGGCCGGGCCGGGCGCCGCCGCCCGCGCTCCCGCCGCGCCGGTTCCGCGCCAATTTCCAGTGAGCGGAGAGGCGGCGGCGGCCTGTGCCGGGGTCAGGCTGGGCTAGGGGCACCGCCGCCGCCCGCCCTCCCCTCCCGAAGGGCCGATCAGGCACCCACCCGCTCCTGAGGGTGCTGAGGGGACGCGGGAGGGACAGGACCGCCGCCCCGCCCCCCGCGCTCCCGCCTGGCTGAGAGCGCGGCTCCCTCCAAAACCTGAGGGGGAAGGAAGGGGCTGCCGGGACGGCGCCTCACACGCGGGGACACCCACCTCCCGCCGGGACACCCCTCAGCGGGACCCCCAAGAGCAGGGACCGGGGCTGTGAGAGGGTGTCCCCACAGGCACCCCGCTCCGAGGGCCAGGGCGGGGGAGCCGGGACCCGCCGGGGTGCGGCGCAGGCGGGCGGTCGGGGTCAGCCCGCCAAGCTGCTCGGCCGGCATCCCCGCCCCCAGCGCGCCGGGCTCCCTCCAAAACCGGGCAGCCCGC
>VYZT01016027.1:0-36394 GCA_013400735.1 Pomatostomus ruficeps
AAAGTTGAAAAGGAAGCAATACCAGCCAAGAAAAAAAAAGGAGGAAAGAGCCAGAGGAGGAAGGTTAAAGGACATGAGGAGAACAAAAGGGGAAGGCAGACAAACAGGAGTTTGGGAAGAAAACACCAAAAAGTGAGACGGGGGGAAAAAAGCAGTCAGGGGGCGAGAAGAGGGTGAATGAATGGAGAAGTGACAGCAGAGATGAAATAGTGGGAGAAGACAGACTGTAGGACAGGGATTAAGAGAGGGGGAGACAAAGAGATATGGCCCTGCCGCTCTCCTCCCAAATTAATCGAGGATACATCAACCCAAGCCACTAAAACAGAGCTATTATGAATGGGTTAGTCACAGGTGGAGTTAAAGGCCTACAGAGGGATATTAGCCAAAATTGAGTGGCTTTTAATTTCTTTCTAACGAGAGATTGTGGCTGGGGAGCCAGACACTGCCTCGGCTTAGCTAGGCCTGAAGGCAGCTAAACGCAGGAGCCGGCAGCTTCCCACAGCCACGCTAAACCACAGGCGAGCTGACCTGTGCCGTGCACGCAGCGAGCTGGAAAAGGCGCACACGAACTGACCTGTCTCAGCACAGCCACACGCCACAGCCTGGGACACGTCATAGCGTGGGACATGCACAGCGTGGGACACACACAGCAAACCCGGCACGGACCCGCCGGACCGCTCTGCCTCCTCTCGGCTCTGCCGACAGACACACGGACAAAGTTCCGGTGCTTCACAACCCATCCATGAGCTGAGGTGATTCACCCTGCCCATGAGGGCTTGGCTTTTTACTGGAAGATCCCCTGGCACTGCAGCCTCCTTATTGCTCTCCTGGAGAGACCAGGGAGCTTCAACACAAGACCAGGACATCTGGGTTCTATTTCTGGCTCCGCTACTGGCAATTCACCACATTTCTCCAATTTCCCATCTGCTATCTGGGAATAATGCAGTATTGTTAAAACTAAGCACTTAAAAATGATGAATCAGACCATCCCCTCATTCCAAAATCATGAGATTGGTTTACAAAAAAAATCATGACATCTTCTAGAAGGATAGGGCCATGTACATAAGGACTCACACACCTTCAAAGAACTCATTGTATTGCACTCTAGTTTTGTAAAAAATTTAGAGAGAGTTTAATTTTTTTTCCCCTGAGCTTAAAGCTCACAGTTCATCAGGACACATGATGTTGGGGAAAAAGAAATCTTCAGAACTGGTGATACTATGTAACATAATTTTTTCACCCTATTGCTGTGTGCAGAGTTTCCATTAAAACCTCTTGCTTCTCAATGTGTAAGTTCATTAAAACCAAAGGGAGGGGTCAATTTCTAACAACTCTGTCTCTGTGAAGCAATTTCAGGGGGGACCACAAAAAAAAAAGCTGTGGTATGATGGCAACATCCAGCTCTAACATTTTCTAAACAAAAACATTTTTTTTATGATTTAAAATTACTTTCATTTTTAAGTTCTAGACCATTTAGGCTTTAAAGTGACTTTCAAATGGTAAAAAGTTGCACTGGGAACAAAATATTTCATTTTATCCAATACAAAATTTTGGGACTAGGGTATAGGAAAAGGGAGATAGCATCGGGATGAGAATCAAATTATTCCTTTGTGAAAGCATTACATTTTTTTAGTTCTTATCCTATTTTGGAGCAGAAGTAACTGCAGTTTACAAATTCTTGTAGAAAAAAAAATATTTCCTGCCTAGATCAAATTTCCATCTATATGTGGTGTTTTAAGGACTGCAAACAGTATATGCTAAGTATTCTTAATTTATATATTTATTTAATCCATTGCCAATATGTTCCAGGCTAAATAATCTACATACACACCTTCATCTTGGTGCTGTTCAAATACTCACACATCTTCCCCTTTTTTCAATGTGAACTCAGGCTTGCTTTTGATAGTTGAGGAATTTACTTAGAAGTGGATGTGCTTTCAGGTGAAAGACACAAATCAGATGAGCTGGAAAGAGCGTGTGACCTCTAAGCCAACAAAAACACTTCTGCAGAATATACAAGAAGGCATTCCCATAAATCAGGGTGAACTCACATGACACTGGCTTAGGAGCACAGTGGTACATGCTATGATACAGGGGGTGCTGTTCATGGAACAGGTATCACATGTGTGCTAAGTCACAATACCCCCGAGAAGCTGCTCTTAGTGAGTGGAACATCACATGAAACCTGGTAACAACAGCCACGTCTAATGAGCAGAAGTCACACCTGGAAATCACCTGCTAATTCATCTGAGAGTAATTCATAAACTTAAGAGACAATCTCAGTGGTGAGGTAAATCTGTGTCACTTCTCTGGATCTTACCAACACTTGGATGAAGCAATGTTATCTTTCTAATGAAAGAACCTGCAAAGAGAAGGGACAACGCTCACATGAGGATGTCACTCTCTGCTGGGGCAAAGGACCCAGAGGCAGGGTTTCTGTGTTCTGTGCTCAGATCATCTTCAGCACTTTGTCTCCAGCTCCACCAGAAAACAGGAGTAGCAGCCAGGTGCATCTGGTTTGGGCTTTCATTCATTAGAAACTTTGCAGGCTGTTTTTCTTTCAAAGACACAAGAGGAAGATCCTGTGCATTCTTCTTTAATAGTGAGTTCAGCTGGGAGAAGTCAGCAGTGCTGGAGTCTGGCTTGTCCCTCTTCTGAGCTTCCTTCACATCTCCAGCTGGAGAATCTTTTATCTGCCCATCAGGGAAACAGTGCTGTGGCACAAAGATCAGCCTTCAGGGATAATTTACTTTCTCACTGAGATTAAGGAACCTAAAGCAATATCTTTATGGTGGACAAAAAAAATAATATCCTAGAGTAAGAATGCCCCGGGGGACAAAGAAAAGCAGACACAAGTGATCAGACCACATGGAAAGTGCACATGAAACAGAGAGGAGGGGGACAGGGCCACAGAAATCAAGCATCAAGTACTGCCAGGGTACATTCTTATTCAGAGACCTCAGACTTACATGCGCAAGTTTTCCAGAAGTTGCTCACTCATGCAGAAGAACTGGCTGAGTTCAGTGTTTCCTGTTGATAATTTTTTTGCCTTGTCTGTCCGCACGGAGCTAAGACCATTCCCCGCTGTCACGAAAGTCTTTTTCAATAGGCACAGTCCCCCCTGGGCTGCCAGCTGAGGCTGCTCCCTGGAGAGCTACACCCCTCTGAGAGTCTATTAAAGCTCAATTACCCAGGGCTGACTGGCCTCCTTGTCTGGCAGAGGGAGGTAGGATGTTCCTCTCCCTCCCAGGGTCGGGGTTGCTTTACTATGGCCCAGCCAGATCGCATCTATGTATCAATTTAATAAGATCAAATCGAGTACAAGACATGAGGGAAGGAAGGCAGTGAAAGGAAAAGCTGTAAGAAGGCAGCTCAGAAAGCCACCAGTGCCTGCCTAGGCAAGACTGGCTGGCCCAGTGATGACAAAGGGCACATTGCTGATTTATGCTGCAGGCACAACGGAGCATCTTGATTTACATCAGCATGGACCTCCTGGCCTCACCCACCCTGTCCACCAGCATCTTCCTGTGCCAACCCAGCACAGCATCTGAGTCACTGGTGCTTTCTCAGGGACCAGAAACACTCTCTCCTATGTCCCACTTCCATTCTGTTGCCACACTATTCCCAAGGGAGTTTCGTATCTTCAACAGTCAAGTCCTGGCCTTTCCCACATGCTGGGAAAGAGCTGTCATCAACACCAGCACACAAGTTTCTATCAGCGATAAATAGCTTCCCTCCCACCTACACCCTCCCTCTTTGGATGTGTCTTCTGGGGTCTGAGTCCATAGACAGAATTATACAAATAAATCAGTCATACAGATAGCAGTCGTGTTTCATTTATTACTCAGAATCCTTATGGGCAAAGAAAATAAGAGAAGCTGAAAAAATGTAAACCCATTTATTTTGTTCCTCATCCCTTAAGGACCCCTGCTTTCCAAAGCCGCTTCATTGGCAGAGAAGGTGGGGGTGAGGGAAAGGAGGACACGCTGATATGTGGAAGGTCTAACTTTGGGTTAACATGTCTCTTCCACAGTCCACAGGACTCTGAATGTCATACAGAGATCAAGAGGTAAAAGTCTCAGGTGCCTCTGGAAAGAATCCTTTATCCTCATTGCACGGGCAAGGAAACTGAGGCAGGAGAGAAGCCCGGCAGACATGTACGAAACCTCTCAGAGATGTGCCTGAGAAGAGGAGACAGGCGAAGCAAGGTCTCCTAAGCACCAGGCTGCCTGTCTTCCTTGGTACACTGTGACACATGCCACCATCTGAGGAACAGGGGAACACAAGAGAGGAAACTCATCAAATGCAAACTATTCATAAGTGTCACAGACATTCAGTCCAGAAGGGTCTGCACATTATTCCTTCTCCAAACTGCAAATCACCACTCACCTCCAAGACAAACCTGAGACCTCTGGCAGAAGGCATATACCAAGCACACTGAGTCACAGGGCAAGAGTAGGCCCCCCTAAAACCTCCCCTATTCCCTGTTTCTGGTAGAAGTCAGAATCTGTGGGAATGCACTCCAGAGCTCCTCATGAAAACTCATTTCTAATACTGAGCAGAGAGAGAGCATGATGTAGCAGTGCAGGGAAACACAGATGGTCCAGCCTCTCCACCCCAGAGATGCACAGAAGAGCAGGGCTGGTGCAATCCTTGTGCGTTCAGAACACGACAGCTCTCTTGGGTGCAAACTTGAGCTGACAAGAATATGCCTGAAGCCCAAAGCTTTATTTCTTGCTTTGAGTTAACAGAGTATACTATGCAGCACGGAGCAGTGTCAGGACCTGGCCAGTTTCACAGGACAGGAAGGAAGGATGTGCCCTGCTTGCTGCCTGCTGTGCCAAGCCTCCAGCTTTCTGCCTCTCGGCAAAACTCCAGAACATCCCTCACTCTTCTGCAGGACTTTCCTCCCTGAGACCCTAAAAAAAACTTACTAATTTTCTGACATAGAGCAGTGAGGCCATCAAATGTTTCATTTCAGAGGAGAGATGTGGGTGGGCATTTGATCTGGTAAAGAATGCATGGACTGGGTGAATGGCATTATCCATGAATGGAATGGAACAGGTGGGAGAAGCAACATATATTCCCATGCAAGCTGGGCATAAGTGATGGTGGTGGCATCTATCAAACAGACGGTGGTTCCACTGGGATTGTGCCTCCATGGTACATTTCCCAGGAGGTCCTGCTACACATCCAGTTCCCTTCAAGGTATCAGCTTTAGGAGGTTATGGCTGCATGACCAGATTCAAGGAAGAAAACAGAGTTGATGTGTGCCCTGTAGTTTGCACAGGCAGTCATGACCAGAAGTGCTGGCAATTTTCATTCCTTAGCAGCACTGCCACACTGGGCACCACAACATCCTGTCTCCCTGGTACAGGTACCCACAGCCATAAGATCCAACTGAGACTACTGTCATAGTCCCTTTAGACCTGGGGAAAAGCTGGTTGTTGCCTGCAGATGCCTGCTTTCCTAGCTTTATTCTGGACCTTTTGATACTTGCTGCTTCCCTTCAAACTTCATCAAACATCTGGAGTCATAACATTTTAGGGGATATGCATTTGAAGGGGAAGGTGTGGGAGGGCAGAGGTTTAGCTGTTCCTTAGTGGAAGAAAACCCAATAGATTCAAGAACCCCAAAAGGAAAAAAAAAAAAAANCATGAAAAACAAAAAAAAAAAAAAAAAAAAAAAAAAAAAAAAAAACACATTACACCAAAGCTAATGGGGTTTTATTATGTAATTTAATGGCTTTGGTTCTAGACATTATGAACAAAACCTCCAATCAAAAAATGAACCCAAACTGTCCACTTGCACAAAGAGCATGAAAAGTCCAATCTGTACCGAGGCCAGGAACAATGGAAACATCTTGTCCCCTTCCCATTCAGAACAAGCCCAAAGTGAATCCCTGCAGACCAAGCTCAGGCTCAGATGCTTCAGTTAAGAGGAATGGTACCAGTCTGGTGATTCAGAGAGAGATAAACCTTCATTTAAGACGATTTTTGGCTTTGTGCTGTCTGTGGTTTAAAACCTTCAGAGCCTCAGAGGTGAAGATACTCTTGCTGGTAAAAAAGAGATAAGGCCAAAGAGGAACAGGTCCAGCCTACCACACACTGATGAGGGAGACTGCCAAGGACACAACATGTACCAACAGACCTGCCCAGCTTGATCAGCCCCACACTTGGTGTACTGAAACCTTGCTGAAGAGTGCCTTGACCTGCAGTGCACTTGAGCAGTGGCTGGGAAACTCCCGCAGAACACCAGTGCGAGAACACTCTGCCCACAGTGTAAGAGGCAGTGAAAGGCAGGTGAAGTGAGGCGAGGTGGCTTAGGCTGCCCAACAGGCTGGTGGAAAAGACGGATTGAATATCCCCTCATGTGCTGCCCATGCCCATTGCTCCAGCTGCCTCCTACTGAGGAAGCAGGATCTGATGCCACAAAGCACCTTATCCCTGGCATTGACACCTGACACAGCCAAAATGGGCATCGAATTTATACTCAACTAAAACCATGGCACAGTGCACTGTCCAGAAAGCCCTGGGTGCCACACTCCTAGATGGAGCCTTAAGGCAGCCTCTTTCCTAGAGTACCAAGCAAAATTACCCTCCCTGCCCCCATCCCCAGACATCATTCCCTGGAGCTTTACACCAGGACCACAGGCACATGAGGGAGGAATGGGGACACAGAGAGATGATCTCCCACCAGAAACTGTGTGGGGAGGACTTAAGAAAAAGAAAAAATATGGAAGAGAGGCTGTGAGCAGAGACAGAGAAATAAAAAAAAGAAAAAAGGAGTGGGAAGGGAGAAAGTGAGAAAAAGAGAGAGAGTGAGAAAAATGACAGGAGCTGAATTTTCGGCGCCCTCACTTTAAATCAAGATAAAAGACTGAAATGGAAAATAACAGTCCAGAGAAACCCCTGGACGGCTTTGGGCGTTAATGGAAACACATGGCTGAAGGCTGTAGTGTTGTCAGCTTCCCCGTGCTCTGACATTCCTTTCTGATAATCCGGCCTGCCATAAAATTAGAATAGCAAATACCTCCTGACAAAGATGCATGTTTCCCTCTATTGTGCCATCATAAAAAAAACTCCGCTGGTGACTCGAGGAGCCGCAAACTTCAATTTAAATTTACAGTGCGGCGGAAGGAAAGTGATATGCACTCAAAAATTTTAATAACCTATTAAGTTACGACTTCAATTTCATTTTATGAATATTTTCCTTGGGGAGCAGTGCTATCACAGAGAAAGATAGAAATTTAAAAAAGATAAATAGTGCCATTAATCTCCAACATTTCTCTTCCATTATCCTTGAAAATTAGGAGTTATTTTTGTTCAGATCTTCATGTAATTAGCTCCCTACACTTGATTCACTAGCCAGAAAATGACCATGTTCAGAAAATTAAAAATTTGTCATTAAGTGGAATTTAACATAATATCATTTATCTTTATCTATTCCCCAGCTGACAGCAGGAGCCTTGGAAGTGATACAGGCTTCTGTGTCAGAGAGTAGAGGCAAGTCCTCGACATGAGAGGGAGAGTGCAGGAGTGTGGGGGGAGGCTATAAGGATGTGGGAGAGGGGGAGCGTGTGAGACAAAAAGGAAGCAGGAGCTGGAGTCACAGGAAGAGGGGGAGAAAAGGAGGAGTGGGGCATGGGAGTAGAGGGGAAATGCAGCAAACAGGCAGAGGAGCAGGGCAGATAGCCAGGCAGGGCGAAGGGTGGAGGAAAGAGCAGGAGGGGTGAGGAAGAAGAGGGCAAGGAAGGCAAGGTAGAGCTATCTGCTGAGGTCAGTGGCAGAGCTCAGGAAGTGCCACCATGAAGCCAGCTGGGTATCAGTATGAAAGCAGAATCGGTGGCCTGGTGAAATCCTGACCTGGCAGGATCCCTGAGTGTGTGCACTGGAGGAATACTAAGGCACTGGTTCCTGCTGATGGCTTTCTCTAGTTTTTCCCCTGTCCAGCTCACTAGTCCCCCATGAAACACAGGGCAAGACCCAGAAGAAATCCTCATCAAGGTCAGAGGAAGGCTTTTGCTTCCTATTAAAGACCTAAAGCCTGTCTTGGCAACAAGATCCAAGTGAACATTGTCTATTAGCAGACCTCATCCCCTTCAGGTACTTCAGAGTGATCCACTGAGTACTCTCCACCACACCATTATCACCTTGTACAGAAGGCAAACCGAGGCATAGAACAGGTTTTTGACTTGCCCAAGGTGTTGAGACTGGAAGCAGAGCTGGGATCAGACCCCAGCCCACACTGGAAGACCCTTAGACACCTTCTGCTCCAACTGTTACTTTCCTCTCCCTTCCCTCGACTAATCCTGTGTGCACACTGGAAGTGCAACAAGAGCAGCTCTCCAACATGGGCTGAACTACAAGAAGACTCTTCAGCTTCTGAATCCCTCTCATTGACCAAAAAACATTAGCCTCTTAACTATCTCATTTAATCTGTCTCTCCTACTCTCAGTGGCAAGATCTGATAAAATATCTCTCTGGAGAAAATGAAAGAGAATAGGTGGAAGGAAGGAGAAGAACACCATAAAGCAAACACTATGGGCAGGAGCTATTTTAAATAACTGGCTAGCTAAAAAAGCCAAGGACGTTAGCTACTCAGCAGTTCCATCACAGGAGCTTGTGCTATTTTAAGCAAATCTCTTTGCCTCTCTATTCTGGGTTAAAGTTTGGGGATTTTTCCACTCCTCCTAAAGAAGTTTTGAGGAGTTTTATTTAGCTGGGTTCCCTTGTCCTATATCTTAATTTTCAAACTTTGTGCATAATTTTGTTCTTATTTTATCTTAAAGGTACAATGAAGTGTGTTGGGGAAAAGCCATAAAGATTTGCATTTCATCAAAAACAAGTTTAATCACCTCGTGCTCTACAATGTACTCTTCTGTGCTAAACGTGACACAGAATTTTGCACAAGTGTCTACTGGACAGTGTGCAGTATGTCACAGATCTGTACAAGAGGGCATAAAACAGCAGAGGAACATTCTGGTTCAGACACTTATCTCCATGCTCCATGGTTGTGATTTTTTAATGCAACCTAGGGAGTTATATACAAAAAAATCTCCTCACGGATTTCTGCAAGCCACAGTTGGCAGCTACAAAGTACCCACCCATGTGCATCAACCTATTCCTTTCTACCTATAAAAGGACAAGATAGGTCAGGATGATTGTGCTCATCCTGTAGCAGGACACATAGAGGCGCTGCAAGTAACTTGGGTGCTACACCAAGCCACCATTAGATCCAGACATGGGACCCAACCCATCCTGCTCATTTCTACTGGCAACCACATGCTGACAGCTCTGAAGTTTCCCACCACCAGCTCTGGGGTACAATGCTGCTTTATAGCTCAGGCACCTTCTGTATTCTGGTGCACATGTAGCTGGAGTCACAGCAGGGCTGGATAAGCACAGGTCTGTGTACTGGTTTTTGCTAGGTACTGAGTATGGCTCGAGATCAGAACTTAGCTGAAGGGAAAGAGCAGCTGCTATAGCACTTGCCCCAGTGGAGGGGAGTGCTGTCTCTAGGGATCTGTTCTGGGACCCATTGACTCAACTGTGCTGCAGCCACGTCTCTTGTCTAAGCACTGACTGGAAGTACCCAACATTCATCACCTGCCACATCAATGTTGCTGCAGAGCAAACTCCCTCCAACCAACCAGAAAAATGTCAAGAATCACCTCATCCCTTCAGCAGGCCACTTCCAGACAGTTAGCTGGGACAGTCATCAGGCTGGAGGGCCCAGGGTGAAAAGTAAGGTTGAGTACATTGGCACAGGAGGGAAATGTTGATCTTTGATCTTTGTGGAGCACCTCCCCATGGCAACACAGAAAGACCCATGAAGCATTTCCTTCCCTCCATGTTGGGACAGGTTTATGACTGATGCAGAAATCAGGAATGTGATTTTCTCTCACTGCCATGATGCCCAAACCATTCTGTTGTGCATCCCAGAGCATGTTCTTTCCACTCTGGATCTCAAACAGCCCTTTCCCTCACGTCTCCTCCCTCCCACCCTCCTACGCAGACTCATGCTCCTCCTCTCCCATCCCTCCACACACTCTTCCTTTTGCAGTTCCCCTTCATTTTCTGTTTTTGCTCTGTTTCTACCCTCTCTTCTCCACTACTAGAGCTGTTTGATTCATGGTGCTCTCAAAGCAGAGGAGAAGACCCCTTCTTCTCTTATCCACTTATTATATGATTTACCATAATGCCTTCAATTTTTTTCCCCATTCCTTGACTTGGTAGCTATCCTTGCTGCTCCCGTTAAAATCAGTTCCCTTCTTTCCCCCACTGTCTTCCTCTATCCACTTCAACCCTTTTTTATACCCTTACAGGCTAAGCCTCTCTCCACACACAGATCTTGGCCCATCCCCTCCTGCTTCTCCTGTTCCTTTCTCATGCTCCCCCTCCTCACCAGAGCTTCAGCACTGCAGCCTTAAAGCAGGATAAATGGATATGGATATCGTACAATAAAACCTTCAGAATGGAGAGTTTTGTGCAAGTGAACAGCAGCCAAGCCTGAGAGACTGAAAATTGGATAAAGGGATTAAAACAGTAGCACATTAACAGGAGATTTAGAGTGTAATAAACTCATTTCATAATAATATGTGCGTTGGGGCTGGTAATAAATCATCGCGGGATCCCTGCCTTCCGCAGTGCTGGAACGAGGCAGTGACCCGAAAGCGGGGTAGGATTTCAGCGAGATGTGGATTAATTTCACAGGGTTCTTGGCCAGGAATAGAGCGGCTGTGCCATTCCTGTACAGCTGCTGCTGTTACTGCTGGCTTTTTGAAAAAAAAAAATCCACAAAAAGCAAACAAATGAAACCAAACAAGAGGACCTGCCAACACCGCCTGGCACATATTTGTGGAGATGGGTACTCAAGTGGCCTTCACCAGCACCACGCCAGAAGCCAAACTTTAGGCCAAAACTCTTCTCAGTCACCTCCCCAGACAATGTCCTGCACCCAATTCCACACAGACCCGTGGGGTGAAGAGGATAAAACAGCAACAAGAAAGAAGTCAGCTAGACAGAAATGCTAGGCTAAGTCACCATATTAATGGCCCAAATAACCTTGCCTAAGGCACTGAACTCAAAAGAATCTGACAACCACATGCAGTAGATATTCAAGCCTGGTGGGCCACCCAAAATGCAACCTTAGGACAGGTGAGGATGGGGAAAGGCTGAGACTCCAACTCACCTCTGCTGCATAAAGCTCATGAAAAGTTACAAAAGCGGTGAAGCCTCAGACCAAGAAAGGGAGGACAGCAACATGCTGGAATGTTCCCAGAGAAAGCATACAGATGGATCCAAGCCATATTGCAATTAGGTGAGGCAAGGACTTTGCAGCAAGAGGTAGTAAAGGAATAAAGAACAGGAAAATGCAGTGCAAGCATCCTGAAACAAAGGACTTGAGGAGGCCTTGGAGAGGTGAGGACAATTTGATGGTATCTTAAGAGCAACTGGGGAGCAAAAAAACCCTCCCCCCTCCCCAAAAGAGGTACAGAGAAGCTCAAAACAATCAAGGCACTGGTCCAGATGACATGGGGTCTGGGCCCTACTTCTTGTCACTGCAGCCATGGAGATTGCTTAGGACAGTGAGTGCTCAGGGGAAGTCCTGCCTTGCTTTACCATAAGCAATAGGAGTGTGGCCTGGTGTGTTTGAGAAAAGTATATGTTGGTTGATGTCTAATACAACATTGACACACATTAATACAATTGGACATGAAAACAATAATCTGTATTGAATAAAAGCTAGGATGGGCCAATCTCCAATGAAATTCTCTAAACATAGGCCAAGACTAGACTGGCATGAAGAAGGGGAGGGTAAATTTGGGTGAGAGATTTGGAACAGTGAAGACTGAGGAGGAAGTGAATCACCAGCAGTGCAAAATTTAAATCTCAAAAGCAGACTTAAGAGCTTGAAGACCTGCAGATTGCCAGAGATTTGTCTTTGCTGATATTGCTAGAGTGAGAACCACAGAGCGTATTTAGTCAAGGCCAAAGTCACAACTCTGGACTTCAGTGAAAATATTAACCTCTACGCTGTACTATCCAAATGCAGTGGTAACAAAAAGTCATCAGTTCACAAATCAGCCATCTGCCTGCATGAGCAGATGGAGGATGTTCAAACCAAACAAGCCATGTAACTGTTCTTCAAACAGAAGCTTAAGCCTTGCAAGAGGCCTGGATCTGAGGAAGAATGCTACCTTCATATACAAGTTTTCCTTACTGTGTGTACCGTGGCTGCTGAGAACCCACTTACTATTCACAAATCCTTCAAGAAATCCTGTCTCATCATCAAAGGGAGTTTTGCAGAATCATGCATATATGTACAGAAGACACAGCAAATACCTACGGTTTTTACAGGACCAGATTTGAAGGTAGGTTTTAAAAGAGGTATTTGACATCACATTGAAGGGTGGATTAAGGGAAAATTCAAAACAAGGAGAAAGGCAAGACTTCAGTAAACCAGGAAATGAGACTCAGTAAGAGAGAAGGGTTTAATGTCTCAGATCTCCTTGAGATTCATTCAGTCATGGGACAAGGAAGGGTCCTCAGCACTGCTTGGAAAGCCATGCCCACAGATCTACAAGAAGAAAACACAAGAAAGGTGTGACAAAATATGAGGTCCCAGCAGACTGTTGTCTGAACTCCCAAACTACTTCTGAGAAAAGTAAACTACCAGGTTTACAAAATGTTGCAAGGTTTGGATAAAAGCAAAACATTTCATAGTCTTTTCAGTGCAGACTACCACAGGGTGCCAGTACTAGGTCAAAGGCCCAGCTCTCACCTCACGCCTAGGAAGGTCACCAGCATGCCTTCGGGACAAGGGTTCTGCACAAGGCAAATAGTCCAACCACTAGTCACTGACACAGACTGGAGCAGGTCTAACAGAAGTGATTTGTACCTCCACACTGGCTAAAGTGTCCACTGGGGATGGAGGAGGTACATAGCCTTGTTCATCCTCTGAATCACTCTGTGCAAAGACTTGAGGTTGACTCTGCCCTTGGACTCTAAGTGCCCAGAGCATAGATTTGTTACCCATACCAGGTCATGTTCCGTCCTGCTAATTTAGATCAGGCAGCTTAACTTGCACACAGGAAATTCTCATAATATGGCTGGAGACTCCTCTGTGCTCCCACCAAGCATTTAGATGTCAGTGAAACTTCTTGTGTCTCAAGGAAAAAGATTCACAAAAAGTATTCCTGCCAGTCCAGTCCTCCCAGTCCCCTGCTTTACACTGTGCATGGAGGTCCAAGGGGAACTACATGTTGAATACCCCATTTTTGTCATGAACTGCTCTTCTGCAAAGCACTGAGCTCAGAGGTTCAGCCAGCATCCTAGACAGTCTGAGGCCTCAAGGCCTACAGATGAAGTCTTTGTTGTCTTTACTTCTCCCACTCTGAGCAGCTTTACCATACGGCAGGAGCTGACTTCTTACACTTCAGCATTAGATGTGACAAGCATGAGAACACCACTCAAACTGTGCACTAAGCAAAGGGCTGGGGATTTTTTTCTCGAAAGAAAAACAACTGATTTAAAAATACCTTTTGTAAAAACATATTTCAGAGATCACTTTCAACATTTTGTAAAAATGTATTTCAGAGATCACTTTCAGGCTGTAAAGGCTATCTTTGGCTAATAAACATAGGAACAAGTACATCTATGTTTTGAAAATGCATTGGTTAAAACAATTTTAGCAAATCCCTTGAAAATAAAAAGCAACAAATATGAAGAAAAATCTCAAGAAACCAGAATTTTTACTCAAAATTTATTTAAATTTTTTTATAAATACTGGAAAACCTGTTCAAAAACCCCAAGCAGGTCAGCTTGACTGTCAGCCTATAGCAATGGGAAAAAGGGAAAGCAGAAAGGAATATTTCACTTTGCTGTTTCTTTTCTTCTGGTAGTAAGGGATGATCCCAGCTCAGCAACAGTGCACAGTAAAATTATGGGAGTCTCAAGATTCCACCCAATGAGGTCAAACAATGCAGATAAAGCCACCAGCAGTACATCAGCGTCACAGATGCTCACTGAGAGGTGACAGTCCTTGAGAGAAGCACTCAGAGCCTTTCCGACATCGCACAACAGCGTGTGGCCCTCATGGCGTTTGAGCCAGCTGGTAGGTGTCGCAGTGGTAGTGGCAGCAGCAGCACTGCTGCTCACCTAAGCTGGCTCTCCCTCATTACCATAGCTCTTGCCACACCACTGAAGTGTAAATTCACTCAGTAGATCACACCGGCTTCACCGTTACAAGACAGTACTCAAGAAGCACTAATAAAGAGGGAATATTGGATTTGCATTGAAGTCAACCTTAAACTTCATCTGTCAGTCACTGCCAATCAAGGCCTGTAAGCCCCAGCCAGACCTCCCTGGTAGCAAACTGGCCATGGAAACTTGGAAAGCCAAGGCACAGATGTGAATATACTCAGCACAGGGCCTTCATATTCCTTCACCCACTAAGAACCAACAAAACCAAGTCCTGTGTAATAAAAGCTGGTGGACAGTGAACCGCAACAGTAAGTTACTCTGAGTAGTGAACTAGAGAGCCAAGGGGCTGTAAAGTGCCTTGATTTCTCTCCTGCTGAATTCAAGGGAGGTATTTCTTCCCACTACACCTAGTAGGTGATATTTAAGAATAAGAAGAAAATTCCATAAACCCTCCAATCAATTTGACAGACCATTTCAGCTGGAAAATACAGGTAGCTCTGAAATAGCTCTGAAAATGCTGAAGGACCCAAGTTCAGTGTCCTCCAAACACTGCATCACAGCTATCAGTCAAAACTATTTCTTTTGTGCCTAGAAAGACTAACACTAGCAAAAGGGATGAACATGGCTAAAATAAAATATGTCCTTTTTTGTTAAATATAACGGCTTGGATTGTCCCAAAATGACATTTTCATGAGAAGGAAAAGAATGAGATAGATAATAATATACGGATTTTTTTTAAGTTTTTACCCTCATTTAATAAAAAACATTTTTAAAAAGGGAAGAGCAAAAAAAAGCATAAGGGATTTTTCTACATGAAAGATTGTGTCTGTTTCATAACATCCCCCTTCTTTACTAAGATGAGAAATGAAATTAAAGCTATCTGATTCATTTCCCCACAACTGGTGCACAGTTACACTGACCTGCAGTAGTTTTAGGTCTGCCCTGCTGGAAAGGGCCACTGCCTTCCAAGACACACTGCAGGTATATGGCTGGTGAGTTAAGGCATGCCATTGATTTTTTTATTTGTCACAAAATATCATTGCAATGCAGTTGCATGATATTGTGCTGGCCAGAAATCACCTTCAAGACAGTTTAGTGGCATGACATGGTACACTGTCAGCAGTAAATCTGGGCTGGAAAGCAATAACCTATTCCGATGCTGATCATTGAAGACATCAGAAACAATTAAATACCTACTGTTAATCATGCTACCTGGCTTACAGGCAAACTACCTCCTACTGTAACTTTCTATGATTTTATTAGCTCAAGAGGCTCATATTAGGTTGCTTTTTGGACAGGAGACCTGCAAAGACCATGCAAGGTTGGCAGAAATGGCATGGCTGTAGTGATGTGCTGACACTGTTCATAACAGATTGATCCTGGGCAGTTCTAGTGAGTGCTGGTCAGGTGAGCCCTAAGCTCAAATATGATTTTTACAGTCATAACACTTTCTATTGGAAAGACAAGCTGCATTTACCAGCATTTCCAAGTTCCTTCACAGACAGTTCCTCCCTATTTAAAGTCCAACTGGACAGCAGAAGTGTCTTCTTCAATTCCATTGCAAAGGGGTTATTTAACATTTCCTTGGGAGTAATGGAATGCAGACACAAATAAGTTGCCTTGCTTTGGCAGAGTAATCAATGGCAGAAATATGAGATCCAGAATAGTAAGTGAGGCAGAAATTCTGCAGAAAAAGCTCAAGTTGAACCAGAGTCATCAGTGCAAAATAAACCAAATTCATTCATGGACACTTCAAAGAGGAGCACAGATGATCAGGTATGTTGGACCCCTCTGTGTTGGTGGGGTTTCAGCTGGAACATTAAATCTAGGCCTGGATGCCAGATTCAAGAGAGATGGTGGCAAATAAGAGCCCTTTGTGAAGAGAAGTATGACTAGTCCAAGACCTAGAAGGCATGACCTGTAAAGGTGAAAAGAAATTTAGACTTTCAGTCTAGAGATGTGAAAGTTTAGGAGAAACATTGTTCAGTAAAATACTGAACGAAAAGGAAGGTAATTAGCCTTTCTCCATGCTGACATGGAAAAGAGAACAAGACTCAAACTGCAGCAAGATCCAGGTTAGGCATGAGGACAAAGTGTTTAGTGATGTGAACTAGTGCTACAGGCTAGTGAAGTACTGAAGCAGATTGCTGACAGGAAGCTGTGATATCTCCATCACTGAAAGCTTTTAAAGACAGAAAATTAGCTAGGAAGTTATAAAATACTCATCTGAGATAGAATGGGTCTTACCCTAGGGTAGGAAGATGGATTGGATCATCTCATGATGCTAATTCCAGGCTTAATTTTTCTGATAATCATATTCAAATTAAAGAAACTACTTCACAGTGAAGCTGATTGATATGTCCAGTGCCATATATTAGACCAGTAGCAAGAGAGTATTAAGACCACCAGTAACTGGTATATGCACATCAGTGACATTTGCTTCAATACTGGCTGCAAAAAAAATTTGAGGAGCAAATGGGGAGATGGGTAATTTACTGTGATTTCCCTTCCTCAGTGTACAAAAATATTTCCAAAACAGCCTAACCAAAAGGCTATAATATGTATATCTATATTTGCATAAGTAGAAAACATTCTCTATTAAAATTGAAATATTTTTTCTTCTTAAATTTCGGGGGTGGGTTAATGTTAAGCATTAAAATGATCATACTTCTCATTAAGGAATACAGTCATTTTGTTAAAAAATAAGAAAAGTACAATACTTAGACTTGTTCAGAACTTTTTTCCCTGAGAAAATGCAATGAAAGGCAAATGCTTTTCAGGTCATTCTATAGCTACCTTTTCTTCAGAAAAAAAAGAAATATTGAGAAAATTACTTCCCTGCTTTGGCATTTTTGAGTCCAGATTTCATAATCAATCGAAGCACATTTGTGTTGCTCTCTTATGGAAGGCAGCAGCAAGAATTGGGGTTCCCCAGATATGTAGAGAGACACGGTGTCAATGGTCTTGATGACTTTTTGGTCAAGAAGCAGCAACACTGGTTAGCAACTCTGGTTAGCCTGGGGTTTGTTTCTGATACTTTCTCAAAGCCGGTCCCTGTGTTGCCTTCCTGTAACCACTCCTGAACGTGTGCAGAGCCATGTTTTGTGGAAGGGGCCTGGACACTTCCTTGCCCCAACTCACCCTGCTGAAGCCATTCCTTATATTACAATAACACGTTTACATAGTACAGTGCACTGTGCATGCTGCTTGGCAGATCCCAACTGGAACCACGTACTACCTCCCTGTCACTCCACCTCCAGAGTCACACATTAAAAATTTATTTCCTTCTCCATATGAAATTGCAAAATCTGCTTATCCTTCTCTCATAGGGCCAAAGTCTTTGCTGGTAAAATTTAGTGGGATGTATTGCTATTCACTGATGCTGCCAGTTGTCCTGCATGTTCCTGTTACATTGACAGATTTTATTTATTGTATGCAGCTGGTATAATATGCACAAACCTACATGGCTATTTCCCAGGACTGTGTAACCAAGACAGCAAAATGATTGTTTCAGAGCATGCACATAGTACACCCAGATTCTTCCATCGGATTGGGAGCAATGGTCTACAGTGAGTTGCCAGTGGCATAAAGAGAAATTACGTAAATCGAGTCATTAAACTGACAGCCTCCTTTCAAAGGGTGAAATGCACACACGTTCATCCAAACACAACATATATGCTTCACTGCAAATGGGACTTATGCAGGTTGAACTTCGTTTCTGTGTAGGACCAATTGTCCCTTCTGGGCCACATTCTTACCTCATGTAAATTGGTGTCTTCACATTATCCTCCTGAAGTCCTATTGAGCTGAAATCTCATCTTCCCACCCCACAAGCTAAGGATGTGACAAAAATTTCAGTGACATCCAGTGACAAAACTTCCACATTTTTAATATTGCTTTGTTGCTATAATCACCAAATAAGGGTCTGTTCATCACATGGTCTGCCCTCTATTTTTGTCAAAACAGAAATACAACAATTACTCTCATGTCTCTCAAAGGTCCTGTGAATACAGGTCTTGCAGTAAAGTAGGGAATATAGTTTGTCTGAACTTCACTTGAGTATTGGTCATTTTCAATATGTTTCTGTTGTATTAATGGAAAAATATGGGAGCCCTCCGGTGGTAAAAGTAATACCTTTAATTTCTCATAGATGATAACCAGAGTCTGTAACCTAGCAGATAAAGTGCCTACTTCAGCTTTCAAAGGTGCAGCTGTGAGTTCAGAACTGTATTTTCAGTACCTTTCCTGTTCACTTTATTCTACTCATGCAGTTTTAACTTAATTAATACCCACTGATTAAGCAGGACCACAAAAATCATAACAACAGCTACCATCACCAATGGGTCAAATTCAGACATGCAGTAAGGAGCGCAAATGCTGTAGGAGAAAGGGTATGTAGGAGAAAGGATGAAAACTTGAGGTTTGTGTTAAAGAAGAAAAATCATGGTGTCAGTTCACTGATTTTCACCAGAGGTCAAGCATACCTGATCACATTCAGCTGACATAATGAAAGCCTCAACTTCAAAGAAAAACTTTATTCCTCATAGGAACAGTTGTAAAAGCTATGAACGCCCAACACTGAACTTCTATCAGCTGTGAGGACAGGAAGGTAAAGAAACACCTCATTAGATTCACTCAGATCTGCTTCTTAACAGTACTGACTCTCTCGCCCCGTAAGTTTCAACTGTAAAACCACACATTTATCCAAAAATAGAATCCTGGAATTGGGGAAAAAAGGGAAGAAGGATCAGTCTGACAAGTTTTGTCCTGACAAAATGAAGAAAATAAAGTTTCATAGCTACCAGCATGCAGAATTTTACTCCAAGTTAGTCCTTGTGATACAGTATTAGGTTTTTCCTTCTACAACTCTTGAAGTTGCACTTAAATTTCAAAATAACCTATGTAATAGAAAAAAATAAGGGTTATTTTGCTTCTAAATGTTAAGAAAGAAATCCTGAGTTTCTCTGCATCACTGCTTTTGGTTAAAAATGTAGTTTTCAGCCAAAACACAGGTTACGAATTATGACAGTCACAGAGGCAGTGGTAAGAGGCAAAAGAAGGAATCATACACCAGAGCTGCAAAACCAGCAATGAGAATTACTGCTATATTTTGCTACATATGTGGAACTGTGTGTGAAGCACTCACAGAGCTGTCTCAAAACCCTTCCTCTGGCATTCATAATTGCACCTGAAAGGCACATGGAGACCCATGTGATACCAACACATGTCATTTCCTCATTTGGGAGACAAATCAACTGTCTTCTGTCATCGCCCAAAATAAAGCAGAGATAGGGATGTTTACAGTGAGGAATTCTCCAGAAGTGGCCAACCCACCCTGCAGGTACCTGTAGTAAAGGGTGAGGTAGAAGTTCATAATAGTGGCTTGCCCAGGTCACATCACAGTCCCATGGACCTGCAGTGCTGGAGCACAGCCTTTCCTGCTGGTTGCTCCTTCCTGGCAGAGGCCAGTCCATAACACCATGGAGCAGGGTACATAACACAGCCCATGGTCAAGTGACCATCCATCACATTTACAGGTCTCCTTATTTCTGATCACAAGGACCAAGACCTCTGAGCCAGGACCCAGCCTCACATCATGCAGCAGATTTTCCTCACTGCTTTCACTTTTGAGTTAGTCATAATTACAACTACAAGCTACAGCTGTAGCTTAGAAATCCTTCAGCACTCTGCCTTGTGCAATGCAGGAAAAGAAAAGGTAGTTAGGGCCAAACCCAAGAGTATTAGATGCTCTGAAAAATCCTATTGACAAAAACAAGAGGCTCATCTAAAGCACACAAGGGTTAAAAAATTTCTTTACCCAGCACAGAAACTCACAGTTCAGAAAGCATGCTCTGAGACAGACCTGCCCCCTCAGATGTGCAAGGACTTCTCATCAGGAAAGCAGACAGCAAGATCCACAGTGCAGATCTGAGAGCAGAAAACAGCAGTGGCCCTGTGCGGCTGTTCTTCTCTCTAGTAAATAGGCTCAGCTCACCCTGACTATCTTCAAAGCCAGTTGCCTGATGCAAACACCGTAATGTTTTGCATCAAGGTCTTGCTTCTGTACTGTTCACAGTGCTGGAAAAGGAGTTTCCCAGTTCCCCTCTAGTCTTTTCTATCTGTGCATTAAGCACTGAAGAAAACAGAGTAAAAGATGCAGAGAGAGTTTTTGGGATGAACACCCCACTTTCTGATTTTTTTTTTAAATACTTCCTTTGTCAAGTGACATCTTGGATGGGAAGGTCAGGCTTTCCACCTATTCAGACATCACCTGTTAGTTGTCTGAGATAAAAATTGTCTTCTTTAGACTTCAGAATTAATGTGCCTTTGAGATGAAAACAGCTCACAGCTATATTATAAATTAGAAATTTTCATTCTGCTTTTGTGCTATTCTGGATTTATAAGACTGGGAAAAAAAATTCAACATCAAGAGAAGAGGGCTTTCCAAGAGTAAAAGACATATAAATGGTCTAGAGTTCATAGCCAATTTTAAAACATCATCTTGCATAATCAAGAGTGTAGCCCAGGAACCAAGGAGAGTTAAAGCAAAGAGGAAATTTTCCCTACACACTATTACATTGTAGATAGTCTCATTTATGGGAAATGCTCCCAGAGCCAGTCATAAGTTGGAAAATCACATCCAGTCTTGGTTTGACTCTCCATGGAAGGAACACAGCTGTGACTTTGGTGTCTTCAATCTTCAACCACATGCAAAATGTTTCAGAAATAACCTGGGCTTCCCTTTTTCAATCTCAATGATAGATTTCCTCAAAACTGGCATCAGTGTTGACCTAATGGCAGCAAGATAAAAGGAAAATATTTCTGAGGAAGCAATCTGCCAGATCTCTAGCTCACACAAAAAACTCTTGTGTTGATTTCATCTTCCTCAGATCCAGCCCCACATTTGGAAAGCCATTTTTAATAGCACTGCTTTGAAGCTGATCAGATAAACCTTATATAAGCTGCTGCTTAAAAGTAGTCAAGTATAGCATGAACTTCAGCACTTCAGAGTTTTGCGCTGCATCTACCCTGCACCATCACCTGCTACCACTGGGCAAACAGAGAGAGAGGGCATATCCACAGGGAAGACCCTTGACACTGACTGCACGTGGGCTCTCTCTGCTGTTGCTCATGGTGCTTGAGGAAGATGTGATCAACTATAAGCACAATGCCAAGCATAAGCAGAACTTCTTGTGAGGAAATTAGCTGTCTCCCCTTCGAAGTTCAGGCCTCTCAAAATCTTTATTTACTAGAGTTCAAGCAAAAAAAATCAGAGGCAAACAAGCATCTCTGTGTTATCTCTTGGCACTGGAAATGGGAAGACTAACTACAAGTTTTCCTCTCCACCGTATTTCTTTCTGTGATTGTGAGGCCAATGACACAATGACCTAAATCAACATGTTCCTGGTTCCATCATTTCTGTCATTCTACAACCATGTCTATCATTGATGTCCTCTGCTTCTATTATGTCCACATAAAGGCCTTTAACAATTTGGAAGATCTCTATGGCCAGCTATGTAGATTTGATAGTATTTGCCAGTAATGGGAGTAATGTCCAGCTTCCTGTATTTGTCCCAAACTTCATCTTTAAAGCCCCACAGAAATAGCAGCAGGCCACAAGAAAAGCAGCTGTGTTTTTCAAAGACTGTACTCTATTGTTTCCTAAAGGCTTCCAGCAAACATACTCTTCTGGACCTGCCAAACATGCTAGAAGATTATCATCCATGTTTGTAATGACTCAGTATTCCAGCTAGGGATTTATTTTGTTCTCCCATCTCCCTTTTGTGTTTTTTTTAAAAAACAGCATCACAGCATAGCAGCCACCACTGCTGCAGCAGCTCTGTGCAAGTCACATCAATTCCATTCCCAGAGGTGCAAACCAATTTCTCTTGTTTTTCCGCCCGTCTCTCTGGCTGAACCTCCAGCAGCCTTCAATCCCATTAATCCAAGCACTGCTGGCGATGACGAAGACTGATTTCACCAGCAAACGATCAATTTGTATCTCCCCCCCTTTTTTCTTTTTTCCTTTTTTTTTCGGGGTTTTTTTTTTTTTTATGTGATGTACAAAATATCATGAAAAAGGCGTTAGTGGTGATAGTTCCACAACAGTGAAATAATAGAGTAATAAGACAATCCACTTTTGACCTTGCAGGACAGCTAATTCATCTACCCATCTATCTTAATTATTCCCGGGGTTACAAAAGAGAAACTGTACAATTCATTCATTCCACGGTGACAATTCCATTTTCCACCCCCAGTAAAGCACCATCCTTTCTCTGCAGTGATCCTGCCATAGACCACATCCCTTCTCAGCCTACTCACCAGTCTTCATGCAAAGAGTCACTAAAGGCCTGATCCAAAGCCTGTTGAAGTTCATCAATTCAGGCCTTTGTTGGCCCCAGTGCATTCCAACCCATGCCCTTCCATACTTGCACCTCATTTCTAAGCAAACAAGGAATCAATCGCCGTTGCAAGCCATATTAAAAGTGGGATCTCTGGAGGAATAGACAGGTGTGCAGACAGGCTAACTTTGCCCTGAGAGACTGATCTTTTCAGATCTTCTCTCATGTTTCTGGAAAGAAGACATAGAAAAGACATAGGCCAGAGAGTGGAAAAGAGTCAAAGAGCATTTTCTGATGATACTGCTTTAAGTTTTGTTTTGTATCTTTTGCCAAATATTAACTTGTCTAGGAAGCGAGTATCTGAGTCTCAAACACCTTACATCTATACAACTTGCTTTTCCTGCTACTTCCCCTTGGAGGCTGAACACAACTTGCCCATTTTTACACATGGCATACACAAGTAGACTGTTTGCACATGACTCTCCAACCTGCAGGGAGAGTCTGGTGTGAATGAATGTCTCCTACTATGCTCTGAAAGAGCCAAGGTTAGTCTTCACCTCCAATAGGCAAACAGGTCTGCTGGCATTTGTGATGCCAAAGTTTGACAGCACCCCTTACAGCCTGACAGTTGCTAGGAAGAAACTGAAGAACTGGCCACAAAAGGAAATAAGGAAGAAGGTGCTTCAAAGGGAGTAGGGGCAACTGAGACAAATCCCTGACTGACTTTTGGTTGTTCCTCCTGTGAGTTAAGCTGAAAAAAAAAAGCAGCGGAAATCCCCATAAGGGACAGCTGTTTCCAGTCAGGTTTGTCCTACTGAAAGGAGTCTTGGCTGCTGATACATCCTTGAAGATATGGACTTTCCTAGCATCTGACTTCTCTGTTTTTAAGGTTGTCTTTGGGCTACAGCTCACTTTGTTCCTCTACTCAGCAACTTCAGATTCCCTTTGGACTTTGGAGCAAGCCAGGCTCCTTTCTTCTCCTCACCCTCATCTGTCCCCCTTCCCTCACTTTACTCTCTTCTTACTGCTCAAGCCTGTATATCTGCTTGTCTTTCCAACACCCAATTCTCTTTATCTACAATAAATACCCCTCCCTTCCTTAAAGCCACTAAACCCAGCACTTTGATTCCTCTATCTGTAACAGGTCTTTTTAGTTTGACTTCCTTTGATGCCTGGTTTCTCGACCTCTGTCACATTTGTCTCCAGTTTCTGCTGCCCTACTATAGCAAATCCATTCTCTTTTTCACATCCCTCCTCTCCTCTCCTGGACTTGTCCCATATAGTTCATCCACACTTTTGATTCACATTAGTAAAGCAACTTAAATCTTCCACCAACTTCACTCTGCTGATACGCCCTCTGCTCCCTTGTATCTTTTCCCACTCTTACCATCATTTTCCCCTTATTGTTTTTTATGCTTACTGATAATTAACCCTGACCCATTATCTCACCAACCTACTCTGCTTCCTCCCCCCCATAAACTTTTACATGGGTAGACATCCTATTTCCCTCTTCGTCATGTCTGATCTGAGATTGTAATCTCTTAAGGGAAGTAGGCGCATCTTCTTATATGACATTTATATTGTGCCTTGTCAATGTACAGTGCTTTGAATGACTATTATTAATACACCAGTAATACAAAAACACCACCTTGGGTTCAGGTATACCCGAGACACAGATTGCTCCAAGCATCTAAGTGCATCAGGGTAGTATTAGGGCAGCTCTCACCTTTGTTACAGTTTTCCCCTAAGTCTGTCCCAGCAGTTCTTGTCAGGAACAAGACTCTGGGCTAGAGTGTAAACCGAGAGGAAAGACAATACCCTACATCCCTGAGAGCAGAACTGGAGCCTAAAGTCAGGTGTACACAGGATTAGCAGGAAAATCCAATCCGATGACAATAAATACCCAGAACATTGGATAGATGTCTTGAAATCCCTTAGTGCAGAGGTGTCTACTGACATCAGCCCCTCTGAAGACCCAAAGTCAGCTGACAGGAGCCTGGCACAGAAATGTAGGCAGAATTTAAGCCAGCTGAGTACACCCCAGGATGCCACTGAGCAGTGAAAATAGTGAAGCAGAAGGCAGAGCTTGGCCCAGTGGTGCTGCTTCACTGCCACATGTACACCATTGTGCTCCATGCCTCAATGTGCATTTCAACAGAACCTTCATAATATGTCCAGGCTCTTTGGAAGCAGCAAGCGGACACAAAGATGAGGTCTACAGTGAATAATGTTGTAGCAGGACACAGATCATGTGTGAGTGAAAGTACCAGCAGCAAAGCAGGGCAAGCTGATGCACAGGCATAGCTGACACAGGTTGCTGCAAGCTGGTACACTGGAAACAGCCTGTACAATAACCACCCCAAGCCCCAGAAGAGAAGCTGTACAGTGTCACAGTGCAGACTGACACATAACTGCTTTTCCAGTTAAGACATTGACTACCAGCTGAGGAGGATGCATTTCAGTCCCTGACTGACACAGGTAAGGCACTCTTAGGTGGCCAACTTCTTTCTGTTAGCATAGTTACAGGATGATAAAGGGGATGGCCCATGAGCCCTGGCATAATGTGGTTTTTTTTTCAACAACTCTGAATTCATACTGGAAAAGCCTCAAGAATTAACCCTTCTGCACCTCCCGCCACGTTGGTACTTGTGGTATGCAGGAACATTTTCCACCTCAGGCATAGTTACTAGTCTGTTTCTTGGCATTGGATATGGAGTATAGTTAGACAGCTGAATGCTTTGATCTTCTTGACGGCTGGTGCACATACAAAGCTTTTGGAGTCATGTATTTCCTTGTTCCCCAGGAGAGCAAAGTTTCTTGCTCAGCTGAAAATTAACTTCTGGAGTTTGTACTTGCTCACTTCCTCTTAAATGGCCTGCAAAGCAGCTCTAAAAGCCAAGTATTACATTCCCGGGATCCCATGACTACCTTTTCCCAGGCACTCCTGAAGACAAAAGAAAGGGAGAGAGGTGAAGGGAAGATTAGGAAGAACAGTGGTTCTGGCCAAAGAAGTTTCAGAGGAGAGAAAAAGGAAAATAGAAGGAGAAGGGAGTGAAGGAGAGAAAAAGGAATGGAGGAAGAGAGGGGAGCAGCAATAATAAGGTCATTTGTTACAGGAGCTACTCCTAGTCTGTGTGTATGTAACACAATTTGAGCTAATTGTATTGCCCTCACTTTGGGGACATTGCTGTCTGTCTCTGAAGCTTTTTCTAATTTCCCCCCTTAATGTACGATTTCAGAATCTTTCATTCTAATGATTTTAATGCAATCAGCAAAACTATGCATGTAATTGTCTTTGGCACGGCACTCGCTGGAGTGGCACTCAGGGACAGCTCCCTGAACCCAGGACTCCGACAGGAGAATGCAAAACAGGCCTGTTTTCAATCACCGTGGCAGAAGGCAGCCGGCAACGTCTGCGAAAGGCTGCCGAAAAAAAACATTTGTTGGAAGACAATGACAAAAAAGGGGGTCTCAGCTCGGTGCTATTCAGAGACAATTTGTAAGCACGGCTGTTGAAGTCGATCCAAAGGCTCCGGAACAGCTGGAGCTTTGCAGTGATTGATAAGTGCGCCCAGGAGAACTTCATTTCTGCCTGAATGAAGACAAAAGCCCCGCGATGCTGGGCGGATGGGTAATGTCACTATCATTAAGTAGTGAGAGTGGATATGCCAGACCTTCAGATGGGGACACAGTCAGGGCTATGAGGAGAGGTCAGGGCACCCTCCCTTCCTTCCCATCACCGCCAGCTCTCTCCCCTCCCTGACTCCCCTCCCCCTCACACACACTTTCTGGACAAACACCCCCTATGCTAATTGCAATGCCCATATAATAGAAGTTCCCCCAGCTTATAAGGACAGATCAGACAGGTCTCTCCATCTCCTCTTCATAACTGCTCTGCACACACTCCCTCCAGACCTTTAAGAGCTGGTCCAGACTGTAGGTGGTCCAGGCCATCCGCAAGCACCTTTTCCACTCATAATGTCACTGTTGCTCATGATCTCACACTCAGAAGACACCATCCTTGAGAGCCATCTTCAGGACCCATATTTGGGTGACTCCCACCAAAGGCTGCTTGTCTCCTTCATCCCAGTAATTGCTAACCAGTACCTTCTGAAATCCAAAGCCTGCATTTTTAAAATCAAATCCAGCTGAAATTTTTGAAAAGAGACCATCAGCACATGAGAAGAAAGCATGTGAAATACAAAGCTGATCACAACGGAATTGAATTGGCATCTATTGTGCTTTGCACTGAATCTCAACTGCTTAAGGTTTGTCTGGTTTGGGATGTTTGTTGACACGTTCTCTTTTTCCCTGCAGAAATACCACATCTCACATGCAGTCATCATGAAGAACATTGGAGACAAGTGAATAAACTAAAACCTCAGCTTTCACTTTGTGCTCTTCTCACAGTGAAGAAAAAGCTGGAAGATACAATGCAAGTTGTTCTGAAACAAGCACCAACAGTAAAGGACCCTTTACATGTCAAATTATCTTTGGTGCTGCCCACAACTAGCCAAATTCAAGAGCTGCTCCTCAGCTTCTACATATTCTGTAGCCAGGATTGGACACCTCTGAAACTCTGCAGTACAGCTGGGAATCAGCAGTGCATCACAGAAGCCATCAGAAAACAGTGCACAGCAAGGGTGGCATCCCTGCAGGAAGGGGAACAAACCGCCTGAAATTTCTCTAAGCCTGGGTCACAAATCCCCAGAGAATTTAACAATCTACTCAAACACTTGCTTCTTTCCCTTCCAAGCAGTGAACCCACCTCTTTTCTCCTGGTGTCAATGGTCACCCTAGGCAATGCCAGAGACAAGACAAAGACCTCTTCCAAAAACCCTACAGTCTTTCCTTTAGCAAGAAATATTAGTCCGTCATCTTCTGGGTAGTTTAAGGAATGTGAAGACAAAAGAAACGGAACTGGAGAAAAAAGGTTCAGATGGGCAGACAGCCCATCACTGTTATACTTCTTGCTGATATTTTAGGCCACTCTTCTCACACGTAATGCAGTTAACTGCTATTTAGATGACACAGCCTAAGAACACACAGAGCTTCAGTTCCTCAGTAGGCATTCCGGTACAGGATACAGATACTCTCAACCAGCCACAGCTGAGTGACTAATCACCAAGGGAGATGAACCTGAAGAAAGATGAGAAGCTTAGAGTCAGGAGGTCTGGGACTGTTTCCAAACTCTATTACTGACCTGGACCAAATCACACCCACTCTGCTGTATCTTTTCCCCCCTACTTTTCTGCTCAAGAGCTCTGCAGTACAGGATCCAGGCTGCTGTTCAGCTGTACAGTAGCTACAGCAAGAACCTCCCACCCTGAGCTGAAGCTATAACCTGCCTCAGCAATAACATTTCCAAGAACCCTTATCTACCAGCACCCAGCATACTCCTGCCTTGTTGCCACCATGTCAGAAGCCATAAACCAAAGTTACTCAGGGAAAGCAAAAACACCAGCTATCAGATTATCACCTCCCCTCTGCACTGCAGCTCAGATCCATTTGAACCTTTTATGAGCACCACCACCATCAGTCCCTTGATTCCCATATCCTTCACAAATACTGTGCTGCCCTAAGGGAGGGAGCTGAGAGGCCTAGAGATGCCCTTTGCTGGAGGTGATCTCTAGTTGCTCAGTTTTGGAAATGAGCTATTTAGAGCCCAAGAGGCATAAACTCACTATTCTCCTACTCATTCAATGATACCTGTGTCAGCAACCCCATGCCACCTCAGACTATTAGTTCTTTGGGCAAGGGAAAGCTTTGTGCCCACTGTACAAAACCTACCATGTGCCCAGGCCTCTCTACCACCACAGGACGCAGCGGTAGCCCCCATACAGCTCCAACACACACACATAGATGCCCAACATCCCTCTATGCCTTCTGTTGGCGGTGAAAGCAAGGTCAGCTGATATTACCCTCAGTCTCCCTCCACTTTCCAAACTCCAGGAACCTCTTGCTGAAGCAACATGATTTTTTTTTTACTGACTTACACCCAGCCAACATCTTGCACTCTCTGCAAGCTGATGGAATAGCACAGGCCAGTGATCAGCAGGAAAGCCAGTTCTCACTGGCCTGCAGAGGAGCACCAGCCCCACTGCTATTTGTACATGTCCTCTGGAATCTCCACATTCAGCACTGTTCTTGCCAAAGCCACCACCAAAATGTGCACATCATTCCCTAACCTCACCCTCCCCAGAGATGGCACTGGCTGCTCGTTCTGCCTGCCTGCTCGGACAGTTAAATAGTTATACAGAGCACTGCAGTGCTGGGGGAATCCCGGGCATTCAGCACAAGCTTTGGAGGGCCCCTTGTGGACATCCTTCCTGAGCTGGTAGCCCAACTTGGCTGCAGCAGCAGAACATCTCTTGTAGCCTTTCTGGTGCAGGGGCGTCACAGAAGACCCTTTCTGAAAAGGAAAATAGAGGCACTCAAACAGCTTAGTGGTCCCTGTCAACCAGGAAAAAAACAGAATCCCAAAGGCCCAGTGGCTTACAGCTGCTCTCTTCCACTGAGCAATGCTATTTTAGCTTCCATACCTCCACTCTGCAGGCAGTTGTGACAGTATAGAACTACTTCTACAGGCACAGATCTCTTAAGAGCCGGCACATTCAGCACCAATGTTACCAGTAACGTCAGAGCAAAATTCCTGCAGTGAGAGGAAGCAAGATACCCAGATTTAATGAACTAATCTAGACCAGCAGAGACTTTATTACAACTAAGTAAAGACCTCCAAAACCTCCACTCAAGCTCAGTCAGGCCCAAGCTTCCAGAAAAGTGACTTTCCATTGCAGTAATATATTCCCCACAAGACACTCCATTTGTCATAGCTACCAGGTTCCAGTTTCTAGCAGAAGAAATTGACCAAGCATCTCACTGCTGTAAGGCTTCCACTTCCTGACTTTTGTTCCCAGAAAAGGATTTGGCAAAGTTCTCAATGATATTTTCCCAGTTTCTTACACCAGTCTGGGGTGTCTGTTTAGCCTGATCCTCCCAGTGACTGTCATTCACCCTTCAGTTGCCACTTGTAGCATGACTGACAATGCTGTCAAGTTCAGTATAATCTTCACATGCAGGTAGAGCAGTGGTGAGCATTAAAATCCTTGGATACGTTCATACAGTCAGGTACAAGACTCCAAGGTCCCTCCTTGGCAGTGCATAGCCTGCATCATGCCTTCTTGAGTACAGGGCACCCAAAGGCACCGGGCACAGGAGATCATGGCCAATCAGACCAAGACAAGCTGTATGCAGCCCACACACAAGGCATTCAGAGGGACAGTCAGGAGGTGGTCTGTCCTTTTAGACCTGTACAGATACAACCTCTATTGCCACCATGAGAACACATGGCAGAACCAAAAGTAGACCCATGATCTGAGAGCTCTGTTCTGACCTGGACCCAAACAGTAATCATACCTGGTGCTGACAAGTTTTGATCCCTTCATGGTCCTCCCTGCCCAAAGCTATGACGGTAGGGCCAAGCAGGATCCAGAACCTCCTCCAACCTGTCTTTGTCCCCACTCTGATCTCTGAAGTAATAAATAGTGATAAATCCTGACAGAGAGTATCCAAGTGTCTGGCATGCTGTGGAGGGTGAGGGCAAGGCAGCTTCTGCTACAGGAGATGATCTCTGGCCTGCCTTTCTTGATAACCCCAGAGAATTCACACCACCCTGCTCCCTCCTCTTGAAAGGTGATAACAAAGGTGTGAGTTTCTAAGCCTGACTGGCTCATGGAGTTAAAACCCAGTGAACCTGACCAGATCAGTGATAAAGCCAGAGCTCTGCTGAATTGGTCATTCTCTTGCTCTCTCCTTCTCTTGCCTGACCCCTCTTTTGCATGGTTCATAGAATCGGCAAAACTCCCTGACACAGAAACTGGAAGACACTCGATCTGTCGGTAACAATTTCCAGCAGCTCTGACAGGAACAGGCAGACCACAGGAAGAATGAAAAAAGGGAAAGGGGGAAAAAAAAGAAAATAATTCCTTCTGCCTCGTATTCACCCTTTTGCTTTTCCTTTGGCTTCCTCTCTTTCCTTTTGCTGTGCAAGTGTCTTTTTACCTTTGTCTGCAGCTGGACAGATGAAGACAGTCCATGGGCCTCAGGAGGCATCCCAACTCAAGCCATGAAACAGACAAAGCACCTTTAGAAAATACACACCCTTGGAAGAGCCCAACTTGAAAATAAGACATGATACAAGTCACCTGTATAGAGGGAGGAAGGGAGAGCACTGGAGGAGAAATAGAATGGTTGACAAGAGCAAAAATGTGCAGAACATATTTGGTTACCAAAAGTCACAGCAAGTCAGGATTTTACATTTAGCCTAGGCACCACTTGTGAAATACCAGCAGGACATGACACAGGGTGATATCACTAGCAGGGTGCTATCCATCATGAAGCCCTTTCCTTTAAAAGACAAAGCACATCTGGCTCAGAACCTACACACTATTTCATGGCCTAGATGACACTGGGTCCATGAATCCAAGACACAGAGATTAATTTATTTTTAATTTCTGACACAGATAGAAATTCAAAATAAAAGCTTTGTTCCTTCGTCTGTGGTAGAAAAATCTTCAGCGTCTATTTAAAGCAGGAATTGGACCCAGAGTTGAAGAAAAGACTGAAATTTAACTTTGGAAGTGATCAATGCTTGGACTCTCCCAAAAGGCAGGAGTTTGATTCCCCATCCAGTTCTTTTCTGTGCCAGGATCAAACTTCCATGGTGCCTAGCCTCACTTACTTTGAGTATCGTGGCACATCAACAAAAGGAAACCCAGCATGTGAAGTTGCAATTGCCCCTCCTGTCCAAAACAGCTGATCAGAGCTGTGCCAAAGGCTTATGCTTGTTTCTTTCTCAAGAGATAATTACAGCAGCTAGAAAACACTATTTGCCGTGTTGCTTTTAATTCATATCAGCAGAACAGACAGCTACTGCTACACTCTCTCAGGGGCTGCAGGTAGAAGTCTGGAGATTTTCTAGAAAGGGCTGGGAGACTTTCTCTCAGCCCTCACTGCTGTCTCCCTTTGCTTTGCCTTGGCCCACAGTCCACTCTGCTTTCAGTGTGTGCTCCACAAACCATTTAGGCATCTGTAGTCAGAGGTTGAACCCATTGCTGTGAAGAGAAGGGTGATCTTGTGCTTGAGACACTGGTGCTGCCTGGAAGAACAGAAGTTCAGATCTGCTGCAAACTCCCTGACCATGTCCTGGGGAAGTTGTAAAAACTCCCCAGGCTTTTGGTGCTTACTTCTCCTCAGTTAGCCAGAGAAGCTATCATAACCTGGCTGGTGAGGCAGGTGGTGTGTGGTGCTGCAGAGTGGTCAAGTGCTCCAGCAACTGCTAACAGGGGCAACAGTGAAACCTGGAGCAGAAGGGAAAAGGGGTGGATGTTGCACACCATAAGCTAGAAACACATGCAGTTTGCTCATGTGACAAGGGAAATCCCAGAAGCGGGATACAGAAATTCAACAGCTCAACAAAAGATAGACAAAGGGAGAGGTAAATTAGATATCTCATAGGAGCGAGCAGGAAGAGGCTGTAACAGACCCTAACTTGAGAAAGCTAGAAGCCTTCTTGCGAACCTGGCAGCCATGTCCTTTTAGATTAAACAGTCTTCAGTGCAGCTGTTGCCTCCTGTTGTGCTTTACATAGTACCTACCACCACAAACCCCAGCTGAGATGGGGCCACCAGGCCATGAAACGCAGCAATGAAAATAGAACAAACAAACTCAATTCATGGAGCATTCCTCAAGCAGAAAGCACACACAGTGAGCCACAAATGGTTCTAGTGAATCTGAAAGCAAGCCCTCTTTAAGGTCAGAATTGGCCCAAATTGCCTATAATTGCACAAACTGATGAAAAGCCTGAGTGACTCAAAACTTGGGGAGTTTCAGCCATGGAAAATCAGGGCAGGGAAAGAGAGGAAGCAAATCAAACTCTCCTGGTACAGCTGCAACCTCTTGCAAGTCAGCACACAGTGGGTGCTTTAAGATTCTATGCACCACAACCAGACCAAATTCAGTCTATGCCAGCATGGCAGTTTGAAGTGAAACAGTCAAGTAGCTGGACACCAAGGATAAATAAGATTTCTGCTAATCCTGCTTTCACAGCAGGATACTAGAAAATTTAGCTGACCTTTGTTAAATAAGCTCAATGGGTCCCTTGAGAGATGGTGAATTACTGTGAGTGAGCAAAGAATGTCTGCCTTGGGCTACAGCCTGCAGAGAGAGTTTTTTCTTACACAAGAGGCTGCAATCCACCCACCTTCACTGGACAACAGATTTCTTTTATGCTACAGGGAATAGGCCACCCCAAGCTACGGCAAGGCAAGCCAGTTGTACCACATCTGTAGAACATCTCTCAGCAGCATAGGAGCCACTCCACACCACGCAGCTTTTCAGCTGTGGCACTGGAAACCCTCACCAAGAAAGCTGAGCTGCCGACAGAGCACTTCTTGTCCCAGGCTTCTTGACCCATGGCTGCCTGTTTCCCTGCTCACAGGTTTGCCCTCTGGACTGCCAGCATCTGCACCTGTGTGGGGCCTTCAAGGGATAATGGAGGACAGGCAACAACTTGGAGACAAGTCCATCATAGCCTTCAATGGCACAGGGTCCCTTTACTAATATACTGTGAATCCATCGGCACAACATGGACCAAAATAGTACCACAGCCAAATGCCGCCAGGCTAAAATTTTATTGCTACACACACATTTCCTTTGGGAAATAAAAAAATTAAACACCTGTCCACCTGTTCCAGCTTGACTAGCTGGAGTTCAGACCACCTCTTCTGACTGGCTGAGGAAGCAGATGAGACATAGCAAGGTAACATGAAGCTTTTTCATCTGTATTCTGCCTGAAGTGGATTTGATGAGACACAGAGGTCACAAAGGGTGACATCAGTTGAGACATTAATATGCTACAGCAGGAACTGCAGACTATTTCCTTTCCAGGCATAATAAGACAGAAAACAGTATTACGAAGCTGCATCTAAGATCTTCCATTCAGCATCTAACAAGCTGAATCAGAAAACCAATCTGGGCCAGCCTCTTTAGAGTGAACAGAGCTAAGGCAAATCTCACCTGGAAAAGATATGTCCAGAACGACATTTCTGGGTATCCACAATTGCTCCAGGTGCCACTACTTTTTTCTTTCACAACCTCAAGTACTGAGGAGTAGGGATAGGAGAATTGAAATCAAACTACTTTTTTTCCATTTCTCATTGTTTAAGCAACCCATGGGTAGCTGGATAGACAAACACCTGGATTGCCCACTCATGACAAATTAAAAACAAAAAGTATGCTTCAGGTTGTTTATTTCTTTCTCTCATGTCCTCCCAACTCTGACCTCTCTAAAGTTGTCAGCTGAAACATATCACAGATTCCAGTGTCCATAAAAACAGGAACATTTTATTTTAGTTTTGAAGCCTATTTCAATGACCCTGCTGGGGTGGGGGGTNATTTTTCAGGCTCTGAAATGAGAGACACTGCTGATGAAGTCAAAAAAGGAAAAAGCTCATCTGTGTCATTTTTCTCCTTTTCCATACCCCAAGTCTTTGACATTTCTTCCCCTCTCTCCACCCCCTCAGTCTCCCAGCAGGCTCTCTGGAGATAAAGGGGAAGAGAAGCAAAAAGATTTGTATCTCAAGGGAAACCCACACCTCTCAATATTCAGAATATTGAGTATGAAATGTCAGAGGAGTTATCAATCTTACTTTGAAGGCACAGGATCTTAATTTGTTAGTGCAGGATGCAAAAGGGGCCTTCCAGAGCCATTCACAGACTCTTCAAAGCCCATTTCACCACTGGAGGTTTGTGATTGCCCACTCTACACAGTGTCGAGGTAGGAAAGGGAGACACATCCAGTCCTGCCAATCTCTTCTATGCAGCAAGGGAAGGTGCAGGCAAGCAGAAGAATATACAATGGCAGCAGTGTTGTGCAGAGGAGGAGCATGAGGTGAGGGCCAATTCTTAGCTGATGGAAAGTCGTATGCTACTTCAATTGGCCTGTAACATATGATGATGCAGCTCAAAACAAGTAAAATTAAGCAAACCCTCTGCTGACACCAATGACCACAGCATCTGTGAAATCAATTGAGACTAATCCTTTCCCTCAACCTTAGGCTCATCCCTTGTCATCATCAAGATATCAGCACTCTTCCTTACCTCTTCCCTGACTTTAGTGCATGCAGAGAGAAGCCTTAGTGAGGACCAGAGAGTGGTCTGAGGTATGACAAATAGCCCCAACTCAATAATCACATGCTACACAGCAGTGGAGAACTGGATCTTGGCTGACAGCAGAGAAGAGGGAGAGTAGGGCTTAGGCTCCAATGAGACCAGTGGAAAGCAATGCTGGTAGGGCATCTCCAAAAAAAGATATATATATATATATTTAGACACACACACACACTGTCAGTACAAAGTTTCCAAGTGAAAGACAGGTCAGCCCTATGACAAGCAAGGACAAGGGGCAGGACTGCTCACTGGTGAGGAAAGATAATACTGGGGCCATAGGCTGCAGGTTATATATTCAGGTCTGTCTGGCTCTCCACAGTTCAGGAGGCTGACATTCCTAACCATCACCTATTTTCCATATTGTGTGATCCATAGCCTTCAAGTTTGCACACAGTTGTCTTCAGTGCAACCAGTAGGGAGAGGTTTCAGTCTTCCCCTAATTAATCTCTCTGACTACTCCCTGACTTGATTCCTAAACATCAGTGGTTGTATATGAACCAGACAGTATGTGACTCAGTTCTCTCTTCTCTTGCTACCAAATTGCAGACAAATCAGACGTGTTAGTTTCAGGGACCTACAAGAGATATGTGCATTTTTCTCTGACCAACATTTTCAAGCCTTGAAAATAAAGATTTGATTCTTAGTAGTACATTCTCTACTACCAAGAATGTTCTGTTGCTCAAAAGTTAGTGTAAGTAGCACACCCATTCAGGGGATAGGATAGGAAACCTGACCACCTCACAGTATTCAGTGCATCCTGTTTAAGAACCACCTTGTGGAGATAAGTACAACTCCCTTGATTCCCAGGGAGCTACACTGATTTAAACTGACTAAATGTTCAGACCACAAGTTTTATACACAAAAGTTTGAAAATGCTGGACTGCTGCTGTTTCCTGCAGAGCCAGCATGTGGAAATGAGGTGCTGTTGTTTATGACAGACTACTGTGCAGAAAAAAATCTCCTGGTCTCAAACGTGACCTTTCCATCAGAGGTCACCAAAAAGTCATCAGTGATTTCATCAGATACCAACCAACTCAATTGCCCTTACGTGCACACACAGCAGTAGCAACGTACAGATCACACTCATTTCCTTGTGTGAGTCAGTCACTCTGAGCCCAAGGCCACCAGTTAGAAGAAAGAAAGATCGTCTGAGATCCTGAATTAGATTTCTGCTCTTGGCTCAGATCTCATTCTCAGAAATATGCCTACTGAGTGATTACAGGAATAATACACCCAGTTTAGTGTTACAGGAGGGTGTCCTAGGGACAAGAGAGCTGCACAAAGGCATCTACCAACACCCCAACACCTCCACTCAGATGTGGATGTGCTCTGGCATATTTAGCCCATGGATTTGTATGGCTGCTGCCCAATGTCAGCTTGAAAAAACAATAAAGAGATGAAAGAATAATGCAGACATGAGGGTGAGTATTTTCCAAAGAGGAAACACTTGCCCTAGCTGTCAATGATTTACAGGGTCATGTTGTTCATTGTTGACATATTTTATTGTCTTTATTTATCACGCTCACTGCAGGAGCCCTAAGGAGCCCTGCACAGGAACTTGGGCCAGGTAGCACAATGTGATGTACAAATACAGAAAGCTGTCGGGGGGGGGGGGGG
>VYZT01016027.1:36412-65649 GCA_013400735.1 Pomatostomus ruficeps
GGGGGGGTAAAGGCACCGGACTCCTGCCAGCTGCTGCCACTGCAGAAGATACTGCAGATTCACAGCAGGACATAAAAGAGGCAGTAGGGGGAAGATGGCAGGTGTCCAGAGTGCCAGAGTATTTCTCAGCTCAGCACAGAACAAAAAGATTCTCTTCACCCCATCAAGTTTATAGAGTTAAGTTCACAAATGCTAAATGCTTGCATTATTTTTAATGCTTTCTTACTGGCCACAAGGCTGTCAAAATGCAGAGGAACTGCCTGCACAGTCAGAATCCTGAACAGGAGATTACCCAATAATAATAATTATTATTATTGGTATTATTACTACAGATTTATGTAGGCTGCCTCTGTCAAGAGAGACGTTGTACTCTCCTTGTGAAATAACATTTGCTTTGCTCTTCACAGAAGAATTAGAGGCTTTACAGGCAAAAAGATACTGGCAAGTTACTCCAAAAGCACTCCAAGAACGCAGAGGTTTACATCAAATATGTACATTTGCACATGCCTCATCTATGATCACTTTTGTAGTGGTGTAGATCAGGAGCAATGCTCCAGACACTCCACTAATACACATCAGTGCAGTTCACTGATTTCATATAAAAACCCCGCAGACATTAGACAGGGAGAGAGCACAATCAGACCCTGTCCAAGATCACCCTGTGTCCATATGCTGTTATTCATTACAAAGTATGATCTCAGTGCCTAGGGGTTCCTAGGAAGGCCAAAGTCCCCTCCACTACATTCTGCACTGATCGGTAATGACATTCAGCACCTGCCTCAACAATTTGCAATGAAAGGAGACAGAAACCAGGTATATTCTGGGTAAACTCTCAGAAGATGAAAATACTGCCAAGTCTTGCAATTATATGGTGAGCCCATACAAGTCACAATTTTTGTTCAAGCCTCAGCTCCCAGTCTAGCGAGTTGATGAGATCTTGGAGAGAAAGGCTACTCTTTTACCTAGAGAAGCCTCACAACTCAGACCTTCAGGGTAGCCTTTCCGCCTGTTTCTGATTTCCAACTGCATCTTCAGTGCATGGCTGAGTTGGCTCTCAGTCCTATTTATGCTAAATCAGTCTAGAAGGAATGAGAAGCCCAAAGACCAAAACAATGGGAAAGAAAGAATGGTTAGCAAATGCCACTACAACCCTTGTGGGTCAAAATTGACACAAACATTCCAAACTGAATTTTCAATGTGCCTGAACTTGAGTCAGAATTTCCAATTCAACCTGCATATTGATTTTACTTATTTATTATTCAGATCTAAAGAAATAATTTATCTCTGTCAAAAAAAAGTGAAACACCAAGACACACTAGGAAAGAAAAGAAACACACCATTGCTTCGAGACAGTGGTGGGAGCTATGCAGAGCTGGCAGCCACAAACCTCATGAGAAACAGTGTGGTTCCTCCCTGCTCTGGTGAGTTCTGTGCTGTGTTATTTTAGTTAAAGGGAGTAACCCAAGTCTCCCAGAGAGCAGATGCTACTATTACCCATACATAGAGTTACTAACAAAACAAAAAATGACAAAAAACCCACATAGGATAAGAGACTGGGCTGGCCCTCCAGAGAGCACAGCACCTGCAGTCCAGAGGGGAGAAAAGCCATGGCTGTTAGCAGACAGCCCAGAGGCCTCTCTGAAGTACAGCATCCTTCCTGGACCATCCTACAGGTCCCAGAGACAAAACTCTGCAGCACTGCCAAGCTCCCTGCATTGAAAGACTTTCAGGAAGTTACTGGGAGACTGCTTCAGGACTATGTCCCACAGTGCCTGTACCAGAAGAAGGACCACCTTCAGGATCTTTTTGCACTTTAGCATGAAATCACTGACTGGATGAGGTCAGAAAGAGTTATGGAGATTGTTTTATTTGACCATCCTGTCCAAACCAAGATCAACAAGAGGAGATTGCTCAGGGCTGTGTCCAATCAGTTCTTAAATATCTCCACAGGTGGACAGCCCACAAGCTATCTGTGAAACCTGTTCCAGGGTTTGACCACCCTATAGAAATTATTGGTACATGGCTCACATGTGGAGATATTCAGCCATCTCCTAACCTGATTGGTTCACCTTGTGTCAGAAATTAAATAACTCCACCGTCCCTAGTCAGCATGTTACTTGTAGTGTAAGAAACCTACTGCAATAGCACTTGGAGTGCAGCTGGAGCTCAGGAGTCCATGTTACATCTGTCACACCATGAACAGACAAGACATGGAAAGAGCGAAGAAACAGGATACAGAGAAGTGGTGTGGTTCAGTTTAGCTCATACAATAGGCAGGACTAAACCCAGGGTCTCTGAATCCTCTGTTCACTTCACAGCATCATGAGAACCATGCTAAAACATCCACAATAAAGCATCTGTGTTCTGCTTCACCACCAACATTGGTGACATTTTTCATAGTAAGTACAAACTGTTACAAGTTTAGCCTTTACCTTTTCCACTTCATAGATCCAAAAAAGGCTTTGTAGAAGATAGTTCCTTGTTTGAGTATTCCTTACATAAGGAACGTGCTAAATCTCAGTTGCAGCAATTCCCCTTCAGAAGAACTTTCTATGTAAGACATCTGAGGTCACTAAAGTTACCTGCTGTTACTACTGCAATATGGATTAACCATGGAAAGAGCAAATAGCCACAAAACAGGAATTTTCTGATGGACCAAGAGCTACATATGTCTGTAGACCTCTTAGAAGGCGATAGGTCTCCTTTTCATTAAAACTGCCAGGTGCAAATACATACCCCCTGTGCCATGGTCTGTGATCTCATTTGTAGGGCTGTGTGATTTCTCTGTCCAGGGCAGGGTTACACCTACTCTGAGAAGAGCCACTTTTCCCATTTGTTGCCTTCTGCCAGCACTTTTCTGGTTAAAGGCAAAGCTGAGGGAAAGTTAAAGAGCAGCAACAGCTGCTCCGGTGTCTTCCCCAGATGTTCAGCTATGTTCAGCCGGTTAACGGTTTGAGAAATCATTCGTCAGCTAAGGTTTTGCTGCCTTGCAGGCTTATCTCTGAAACAACATGGTACTTACAGAAAAACTCACTCTCACCCTGCAACACTTAGCACTTAAAAACCCCTTGTCATTTCTTAACCACCACACTCCCCATTCTCTGTTTGTAGAAGTTATTTGGTGCCTTGATGGACAGAGACGTGAAGAAGCACTCACCCAGTAGAGACTGTCTGCATGCACTCACAAAGGTTAACCTGAATGTTTCATGAATTTAAAAAGTTAACCCAGTTTTTCTGAGTCCTGTGCTTCAGCATGTCTCCCTGCTAGCGTGCTTTCTTCTGCTGATTATCATTCAATTACTGTTATGATTCTCTGTTACAGGGATTGTTTGCAGAGGTCAGTGAAAGGAAGATTACAAGGAGTGTTAATGTTGAGATTAGGGTATGGTGGAGATCAGGGCAGAGCAGAGTGGCTTGTGTCCGAAGTTACAGCCAGTCAAATTACAAACAGCAAAGGGCAGTTTAAGAAGGCCAGTGTTAGGACCTCTTAACACCAGGTATCAAGGACTTGGAAGTGAACCAGAGTGACAAGAGCTAATTGCCGGCAGGATACGGTCAGGACTAATTACAAGTGTTAACTGCCAATTAAAATGACAGGGCCAATATCAGGGCCACTACAAAGATCAACTATGGGATTACAGCAAAGGTCTACAAGTACATAAGAACAAAGCCCACCTGCAGCCACACAGAGAAACTCAGATGAGGAGCTTCCAAAAGTGGGAGAAGACTCTTTTTTTGCCTTGAGGCAGCTGAAAGACAGAGACTCAGTCTCTCACAGCTGGCACAACTGAGGTTCAGGGAAGTTCAGGAAACAATGCTGATGTACTCCAGCTGGGGTTTCAGCTGTGAGGCCTTCACTGGTGATAGGAGTAAGATATGTCTTATCTTCTCCATGGTGTTAACAGCCTTATGGTTGTAAAAGACCTATCAAAACGGCAGGAGACAGATGTCTATACAAAAGGCTCACTGGAAAAAGAGCACAAGAGCACAGGCCTATCAGCCTGAGGAAACAGCCAGGTATGAAAAACAGACCTCCTATACTGCTTCTTTGCTAATGTTGACACCAGTGAATCTGGGATCAGAGGTTTTAAACTCAGCCTTGCTCTTTCCGTGCTTAATTACCTGTCCACCCATAAGCACATTATGTAGTGTGTGACAGGGCTCCTCAGACCTCTACTGTGCACTCCAGTTGTTTCAGAACAACAGACAGAGCTTTATGAATAATTTTAGAGATTTCTTTCCTCTGTTTGCAGAACTTTCACATTGCACTTAGGACCTGACCCATCTTCACAGCTCACATAGACTTTCTCATCCCCTTTGAGGGCATCTAGACATAACTATAGCACAATCAGGACAGGGGTATAAAAATGCCATCTCTCCTTTGCCCTCTGAAGCCATCTAGGGGAGGACTGAGACCAGAGCATTAGGTGGGCAGGTAGAGAAGTCACACTGGGCTTGAGGAACATATGTGTAGATTTCCCAGGAGCCTGAACTTCAATTTGTTCAAAGAAAGACGCCCACATTCAGGCATATTCCAAATGCAAAACTCTGTTCCACATTTGCTCTCCCCTTGTATCAACCCATCAATACCTAAATGATCCCTGCTTGGAACGAAATTGCTTAGTGCCCACAGAGACTGACCATATCCACCTTTGGGGCAGAACACGTCACTCCAGAATCTTTCACACATGGAGGAGACTGATTCTCTGCGTGCCAATCCTACAAAGATCAAATTACACAGTCCTAAATATCACAGAAGCTGCCCAGATTTCTTTGGAGCTGCAGGACCCACAGCAAAGTTAATGGCAACCTGACAGCACACCTGCCTCCACAGCATAACCAAGATGACCCCAAAGCCCCATCCCAAATAGCCTGGCTTTCTTATTCAAGCCTTGCACCTGCCTGTACGCTGCCCAGCTCCCAAGCTATACTGGAGCACCATGTGCCCAGGCTGCCAGACAATGTCCCTTTTACTGGCAGGACAAGGTCCCTCAGTCCTGTGCTCTGCAGAGGCAGCCAGTCAGAACTGCACTGCCTCCTCAGCTCACCTCCAAGATGCTGCTGTAAATCCAAAGAGAGATTATCTTACCTGCCACAGTATTACCTCCTTGACTGCGAGCAACGGCAAAGGGACTGGTGAAAAATGCTGTAAATTAATTAACATCAGACCTCTTGTAGCTGTTTGTTACTGTAAACAAACATTTTAATATGCAGTAATTAATTAAATCTGCCATGCTGTCCCCCTCCTCCCATTGATCTTTCTTCAGCTTTTCTTCTGCTCTGCCTCATCTTTTTCGCTTGGTGAAACAGATCACTTACAAACAGAGACACAGCTTTCCCAGTGGTCCAACAGCAGCGACCCAATTCAAAGAGATCACTTCCCTCTTCTTAATCAAATGTTGGGTTCTTTTTTGCCCACATGTATGGGGTTTTTTTCCTCCTCATGAGCACATTGTTTTCTCTCTCTGACACTTTCCTTCCCACTTATCAAATGCAAATATAAAACTAATTTTTAAATAAAAATGTAAACAACATCCCAACACTTACCTGTCGTTCCCTAGGCAAAAAAAAAAGAAAAAAAAAAATCAGATTATATATCTTGGCACAATCCACTTCCCTTCATCCAAATCTTTCCAGCCCCCTCCTATTACACCTCAGCTTTTTTATTCCTTCAACTCTAATCTGAGCCCTAGTTTTCTCTTAAGCTGTAGGCAAGCTGTACCAGGCACTGCTCAGAAAAAACACATCTTCCAGTTAAGATTTCCTGCTAGGTCCAGCTAACATTGTTACAACCAGTAGAAAGCATAGGCCCAGCATTCCAGTCAGAATGGGTTGAAAAACATCAAGGAGCAGGAAGAGTAGGGCTGCCAGAACAGCACCCACGAGCATTCCCTTCTCCCCCACAAGGTGTGCCTTCACACTTTACAAAGACCTGGGTACTGGCGGTGAAACAACCTTCTTACTGTGGGTTGACATGGGGCTATTCCAGGGGCACACAGAGCCCAGACACCAACATGGCAGGGGGATCTGGCAACTAAGTCATAGCTATGGTAGGGACATGGAAACACAATAGAGATGTGATGAGAGGGACCCCAAAAACACTTAGGCCAGTGCCCTTTTCCACTGTCACAGCAAATACCATTTGAACTGTGCCCAACCCAGTCTAGGTTCCATTTGGCATGTTCACCTCAGGTCGATGACTCAGAAATTATGGTAGTACTTGCACAGTCAGAGTGCATAGGTTTGTTGGATGAGGACTGGGATTTAGGAGCATCTCTGTATGAGCATACAGATGGAGGTAAGCGTATGACAATGACTTTACAGAAAGGCATGCTCATATAATAAATGTCATGGCAATGCATGCTGTTTGTGGAATGAACACTTTCATTGATAGGTTGTAGCAGCTTCATATTCAGACAACATTTCCAAAGACACCCAACAAAATTTAATTTCCAATGCAAAAAAACCTGTTGGTGTAGGTGGAGCTAAGCCAGCAGTATTTGAAGTGGGAGGCAGATGGAGCAGAAAGGAGCTACAGTTCCTCACCAACACTTTATACTGCTGCAGGGATAAGTAGCCCTTCCTGGCAATCACAACTGCCTAAAAAAACTGAGGTAGGGCCAGGGTCAGGAACTGTAAGCCCTTTTGTGCTATCCTGATCATTTGATGTAATCCTTATTCCTTCCAGAGAAGAGAATTTCTGCAGACCAGGCAGATCTGCCAGGCAGGAGACCACCAGCTTTCCATTGCAGGGGGAGAGTGCCCTAACCTCCACAAGGCTGCCAGGGTGTGCAAGTCCTAAGGCTGCCTCATACTTTTAAATTGTGGGCTTCACCACAAAAGCTGGCTCCAGTGAAGCCAACCACAGTCCTGAGTACCCAGCCCCTCTAAGGAGCAGGCCTTGTATTTGCAGTTTTATTATCCATTTTTCTTTTAATGTCCTGCACACTTGAGAAACCCTGTGTGAGAGTCAGAATGAGAGAGGGAGAAAGAGAGAGTGCTCTTCATGCCCATAAAAGGGACAGATTCTGATTAGCTGAAGTTATAAAAATGATTTATACTTGCAAACATTATTTCTACTTGTATTGTTTGCCTGCAAGCATTAACATCACGTCATGGACACTGTAGCCAGACTCAGTCATCCCTTGAGACAGGACAGATGGCTAACGTCCCCTTCCTATCAAAGAAACCCCAGAATGCAGAATTGGGGTGACCAAAAGAAAGACTTTGCTCTGGCTCTTGGCACTTTCAAGCCTCATGGGAACATTCATCCTCATGCAGCCAAAACAGAGTCCCAGGGATCGAGAAGAGCAATCCTGATGTCAGCTTCTTCTCTGTGCGTGGCATTTCTCGAGCAGGAGAAGCATGCTGAGTCCTGCCTATATTGTGTGCTTTCCCCGCCTCCTGCCAGCCCAGATCTGGGTTTATTTCCTCATCCGTGATTATTGTAAAGAGGAGCAGAATGAAATGCAGATGCAAAACATGCTCGTAAGAATTTCCTCTCTCTCTCTCTCCCCCATCTGCCAGAGAATAGATTTTAATCTTTAATCCATGAGCAATCAGCGAACACTAGCGAATTGCAAATTACAGATGTTTTACTGTCTTTGGCATTTTTAGCTTCCTCGCTTCCCCACTGCCACTCAGTGTCTTTCTCACATCCTCCCCTCTTCTGCATTCATCGAATGCCACGCGCCATCACCAAAACCATATGACACTGTCATCATTTGGTAATTAAACCTTTACTCACTTTAAATACGCAAAGCTGGCTGGGGTAAGCAGCACTTAACCCTTTCCTGACAGGCTTTATACATATCTGGAATGAAGGGAAGGGGGGGATGGCAGACAGAACAGTAGGCAAGGGGAAACCCAAAGTTTGAAATCGTGTCCAAGTGCTGATGCCTTTTTCCGAAAGCATCCCTGCTCTAAGAGAGGCCAAAAGAGATGGCAAAGGTCTCTACTTGTTTCCATTTACCTTCGGTCTGGACTGTGTGGTGCCACTGACAGAGGGGAGCATAGGCTCCTCTGTTAAAGCCCACGGGCTGCTGGAAGACATGAGGTTCCTGGTATAGGAACTGCTCATCACAACTATAACCCTGCACCACAGTTTCATTCTAAGCAATTACAGGCTCAGCCCTGGCTGCTTCAAGTTGTTTATTAGCACAAACTGTCCCAGACTGAGGCCCTTGGTTTGACTCTTTGCTGCCCCAATGGAGATCTCCAAAGACAATCAAATGCAAGAACAACAGGCAGATATAGAATAGATACAGAAGCACAGGCAATCCCTCAGGAGGGGTTAAAAGTAGGTTTGTAGTCACCCTTCCTGGAGGTATGTTTCATCTATGAAGGACAAGGAAGAAATTTATATTGCCTCAGTTGCAAGCTTATAGAGAAAAGACAAAATACGGCATAAATGCTTTCAACAGGAGCTGCTGCACTGGCCTGGGTCTCTTGTCTTAGGGTGGCTTCCAGCAGGGCTTACAACAAGGTCCCAGGCACAAGTGAGCATTCAACCCCACTTGTCTGAGATCTGAATTCTCAGTGGAGGTTAAATCACAATTCATTATCAAAGGAGTCCAAGGTAAATGGGAGCTGGAGAGAGTAAGACATGGCAAGAAGGGAGGGAGGAAGGGAGGGAGGAAGGAAGGGAGGAAAACGTTGCTGCAATTATTTTGCAGTAGATTGGCAGGGCCTGCTTTCCCTGTAAGAAGACTGCAACATTTGGGGAAACATAAATAACAGTTGACAAGAGACTGCACTGTAGAGACAGGCAGTAATTGTTTCACCTCCCTCTGTGCCCTGTCCACTGTAGGCTCCCAAGGAACTACCTTCGTATCTTAGCTTGAGGCAGCGGCTCAGGGCCCCTCTGGACCAGGAACAGCCAGAGCCTTAATCATTTTCTACAAGTTTGTCAATTTAACAAGTGTTTGCCCAAGGGGCATCTATCTTCCTGCCTTCCTTTATTCCTCTCTCTGCTTGTTTGTTTGTGAGCTGGTGCATTCTGGCTGCTATCACCAGCTTCACACAAGTCTGGCTCTAAGCAGGATATGGCCCTCATTGGAAGTAATATGGTTAACCCCAGTTTCGGAGGTTACTAAATGGTATCCTCTCCACTTCCTGCTTTCACTTCTTTTTTTCCTCCATCTCTCATTCCTAATTGTGTGGGCTGCAGCAGTCACACAGTTATCCTTCTCTCCTGCCTTCCTGCACCAGAGACAGAGTTTACCCCATGGCAGCTGGAATTAAATTCATCAAAAACCTGAGTACTAGCTGTTCTTGAAAACAATGTTTTTCAGCAAGTCCCCACAGGACCTGGGGCAGCACCAGGGAGCTCTGGTTCATCAAGGCATTTTGGCATGGCATCCTGCTGATAGGTGTCTAAGCTGTGTCGGGTGAGGAAGAGGAGGAAGGCAGCAGTGAAGACTGCTGATGGGAAGGGGCTGCACTCCCCTCCCAGTGCCAGGTCCCCAAGCCCTCTCAAAGTGTGACAGATTGAAACACAGAACTTGGGAACTTTCACAGTACTTGAGATAACTAAAAAACAGATACTGAATCATCTGTGGTTTTTTCTCTTTGAATGTAGCAATTAGAAAAGAAAATACCATACGAAAGTTTACAGTGCCTGATTTTAAAAGTATTCATTTGTTTCAAATGAATACAGGGTGGGGTTACTTTCAGAGCCACTATACCTATTAACCATAACTCTCAATATAATTGTTACATGCGATTAGAACAACTCAGCATTATATCAGGAAAACAATTTACTCCCTTATTGCGGTGTTTCCGCAATGGGATGGAGCGGCGGTTCTGAGACCGCACAAGCCTTGGGAGCGCCTCCCGAAGCTCGGGGACACCGGGCACTGCTTCAGCGAATTTGCCGGGGTGCCGCAGCGCCAGCTCTGCCGCACTGCCAGCTCTGCTGGGGTTTTGCCACGCCACGGCTTCCGCGCGTCTGCCGCTGCTGCAGCTTTTCGCCACGCGAAGCTTCGTGGCTGCGAAGCTGCGTCGCCACTGCCTTGCTTCACGCAAGTGTGGCAGCTGGAAAAGGAGCTGCTGCGCTGTGCCGGCTGCACCCGCCGGTCCCGCTCGGCACAGCTCCTCCCGACCCCTGCCCGCGGCTGCCTCTGCCAGCTGCGCAGAGCAGCCTTCAAACTGACGAGTGTACAGGAAGGGGTTTTTGGGTTGGTATTCCAAGGCATTTTAATAATGTGCCTCAAAGGGCACCAGAGCCAAAAGAACAGAGAACAAAGGGGAACATGGGATTTTATCTCGGGGGCTGGGCAGGGGCAGAGAGAGCACTCAGAGCCAATAGTGTGAGGGCTTAGAGGCTAGACAAAGGAGGGACAAGGGCGCAGGGACCCAGGGAGAGGAACTGAGGGAGTGGTTGCAAGGGAAGGACCAATGGGATAGTAACCGGGGTACAGATATCTGCATAAACACATGGTATCTGGGGAGGAGGTCTCTCTCTTTCCCCTAACAGGAGAGCATTGGTTGTAATAGGGCTGATCTCCTCAATGCCCCCTCCACTGCTCCGGCAGTGGGGGTGCACTGACTCCCACACTCCCTCTCACATTACTCTAAGCTTCTGTTCTCGGAGAGCATTGAACATTGGTGCCCATGATTACCAAGACCTGGTGTTAACCCTGGCCCAAATCCCAAGCTTCAGGGTGGAGGCAACCATCTCTACAGTAAAGTAGAATGAAGGACAGAGAAGTCCAAAGACACCAGATCTCTTCCTTGTTGTAAAGGCCCAGCAGACTGATAAAAAATAGGAGTGTTCAATTAAACAAGTGATAGCCAAAACTGTCATCTTGTAGTAAGAGAGAACAAAGTCATGATGAGAACCAAACATCTCCCTAAGGACAACAACCATATAGAACACACTGATTGTGGCTTCCTCAACCTAAAACTTCCCTTGAATTATAACAGACAGCCCATTCTTGCAATCAAGAAAAATTAAAGTCTCAGCAGGTGTGAGATCTCTGTAATGTCCAATCAAACTCAGTTCTAGTCATTTGGATTGAGATGATTCTCCACCTTATATTTCTGGCTGCAATCAGACTTTTATTCTAGTTTTGTTGTGTGACTTCAAAGACTGAATCTTCTAGTTCATAGTACTGCTATCTACACCTATATAGTGCTGTGCCACTCTCTCTTCAAGAGAGGGCTGTGTTTGTCTGGAAGCATTACAATATTTTTTCCTGAATCACTTTTATGGATTTGATTGTTCTAGTATTTCAGCACCAAGACATTTTGGAGATCCTTACACAGGCCCTCCAGGACAGTTATTGCCATCTTAAAGACAGGGTAAAAACACAGAATAAATTCAGCCAGTATCTCCTACAACACTCAGTTAAGCCACAAATAGGAATATGCAGGAGGTTTGGATCCTATCCTACATTTGATTTAAGTCTAAATATTTAGTAGGTGACCAAATTACCGAAGTGTTTAAAGGAGTCGTTAAAGATGGAAGTGGAAGGAAACTGCTGGCAATGACTCCCCTGTTGAGATGGGACAGGGGAGAAAGGATTGACTGCAAAACACACGTGTTCCAGACATGGCTTTTATAATGGACCTGGGCAATAAGAGCTCAGGCAACATGACATTACCACAGGCAGGCAGTACAGAAGTCCCAGGAAATCTCCCTGCCACTCTCCTGTCAGTATTTATTTTTTTTACAGGGGGGCTGGCCTTGAGCTTTGTACTTAGGTCAGACTAACTGATTACAAGGGAAGACTTGACCATGATCCCTTTGAGAAAGGTGAGCAAAAGAACATCCACTTAGACACTTAGATTCATGGCACATTGCATCTCACATAAACCATATGAGAGGCAAAAAGTCTCAAGTCCAATGAGAAATCTACCAGGATGTTCATTTGTTGGCTCTTCTTGATCTTTGAGACAGCAAAGAAATGCTTCACAAGAACCAGAAGTACCACAGCAGCTACTGTTGAGATTGTCACCTCCAAGAAGGTATCACTGTGAATAACTATGAACCACAGATTCTAGTGTTTCACTTCAGTTGCAAGAAACCTACAGCTGACAGCAGAATTTGTCTCTGTAAGCTGCCCTGTGTTCTCTATCTGCTTGGAACTGCATCACAGCCTCTCCAAGACTTGCTGCCCCCAGGCCCTTCACATGCCAGCAGTGGTTTATAATCTCAGTTTCCTTACCACTGGCAGGCAAGTCTTCAAGAAAAATGGGTGGAAAAACCCAGGAAATGTGTGTCCTTATTAATCACTGTTAGGCCTGACAAGGAAGAAGCAAGTCCTGGACCATAACTGCATACAGGAAGGAGAACTGGAAAGACCACTTCCCAAACAGTAAACAAGGCCCCAGAGGCAGAGCCCAAAATTACTCAGATGCAATCAGAGAAGCTGAAGTATGTTTACAGGCTCCCTTCAATCTGACGTGAAGATGGACAGGACCAAAGCAGACATACCAGGGCACTTTCCACCTGTCACTTTGATCAAGAAAAGTCTCTTCTGCCTTCCCCACCCACTTGGTGATAAATATCTCCCTATGTCGCTTATAATGAAGGTGATCAGTTTAAGAAGAAATTAACAAACCACAATATGTGAAGCATTTGCCAAGTCCTGGTAATAGGCTAGAGAGGCAGAAACACAGCCATCCTTCCCATCAGTCTCAGCTCCTTCTCCCGTGGTTACGGACACAGTCTGCCAGGTGCGAGAATGTCTTCTTCTGTGGCACTCTTCTCTGCATGGCACTGTTTAATATCAGAGACCCCAGGCAAGACAGAACAGAGATGGGATATGCTCTTGCTCAGCACTGACCACTGTGGAATTAACAGGGAGATCAGTGAGGAGTTTCCAGGAAAGAGATCTGATTACCCATGTTCTGTCCTCCCCACCTCCCTTCCACAACTTTGTCTGACTCACTGATGTGTCTCTCTCAAGTCTTCTCCAGCCCTTCCACTTATCCAGCCTAGGCATTTCACTGGCACACAGTCAGCCTGTAAGAACAAGAACTGCTCCAGAAAGTAACTTGAACCCTAGGTCAGATCATGTGGAATAATGCAGCCCCCTCTTAGCACACTGCCCAATAATACTCACAGAGCAGTCTGCACTATGAACTACAAGGAGAGATGCTTTAGGAGATTGCACGGACATGCAGTCCAGATGACTGCCATGGAAACAACTTGGCTAGCCTGGCTCCATCAGGAGGAATACCTGCCCAAGGCCAGCAACCCAGCAGGAATACTGCTCTGTTGAAGAGAATAGGAGCCCAATTCCAGACCATTTCTTCTGTTCTTCCTGCCAACATCAGCTGTTCCCCTATTGTCATTCTTTGGCCAAGTGCTTTCCATCAAAGGATTCTCACGATCTGCTTTCCATTTTCCCTAGGCCAAAGAAGCTGAGGTTACATAGGAAGATCCTAGAGCAGGCAACATATTGTTTAAGAGCTTTAGAAAGCAATGGAGGTAATTTATTCTGGAGTACTTGGTTGAAAAGGAGCAAGGTAGGAAAATGTTCAGAAGTATTTAACCTGGCCTTCTAGCAAACAGAGATGAGAAACTCTTAATCAGAGTGTGCTAGGGGAAGCAATACAAGCCACTTCCCTTCTCACTGCCTTTTTTAATCTCTTCTCAACTTTTCCCCTCCAGCCACCCTCACCTCAGTGCTTTTAGATACATGTGCTCCCTATCTCTACAGGGCCTTGCACACAGCTGCTGGCCTTACAGTGGTAACATTGACAAACTCCATTAGCAGACAGTCTACTGGGGAAGCTGGGAAAGATCTGGGGCACAAATGAACTTGTATCAGTACAGGAAAAGAGAGGGGGAAGTCTAGCAGTATTGTCGTAGCATTGATAAAAGGGTCTGGCAAAACCCTAGTAGGAAAGCAACACCAGATGGGCTTGCACAGAGCACCATCACATGGACTGAAACCTGGCTGATGGCCCATAAAACAAAGGTAAGGTAACATCATAATGATCAGCATGGGGAAAGGAATAGCCGAGTTTGGTGTCAGGCCAATTCACAAGTTTATTAATGACGTAGAGCAAAGGATAGCAAACACTTTAGTAGATGATACCAAATTTTCTCCTTTGTCAGCTCAGCAATGAAGATGGGGCCGAGTGAAGACTCTTCACTCATTTTATGCCTATGGTCTAATACAAGTTCTTCTGCCACAGTTATGATCACAGTACCCACTCTGTGATGGTCACCACCCTTGTAAGAATGAAATAAATACCATCCTGCTCAGCAGCCTAAAGGAAAAGAGAACAGTCTGCCTAGCAAAGCTGGAGGCAAGCTGATGTGCTGGGGTTTACCGGAATGCATGATGGCTGAACCACATTACACTTCATAATGATAAAAACCCAATATGAAAACAGGCAAGACAAACACCAGCTATATAAAACAACTACCTATGGGTGCTTTCCAATACCTAGGAAATTCATAGTAGCTTAGTCTTTTTTTGTCTTTTTTTTTTTTAATGTGTTAGGTGTTAAGAAATGAGGCCTGGATGCCCTGGATGACTTTGCCCTTATATGGAGTGCTGCAGGACAAGGACATGCACAGAACCTGCCTGAAATAACCAACACTCAAGGCATTCCCAAGATCATTTCACCTCCTGGTAACCAGTTTGGTTGAATCTCAAGCATCCATAGATGAGAATTTCCTGTTTCCTGTTACTCTCTGAGGACATTTGAACAGTGAGGCACCATATCAGTCACTCCCAGAAAGTAACTATCAGGCTAGTGGCCAGGACCTGTGCAATCAGTGCTTTATTTAGTTTGGCTATAGGTCTGTGGTAAAGACAGGCCAGTCACCGAGCAGGTAGATACCCTCCTACACCACTCTGGTGACATCAGAGAAACCAGCCAGAAGGAAAAAATGGAGAAAGGTGGCTTTTCAGCAAAGTAGACAGGAAAGTCATTAGAAAAGACAGTAAGCTGGCCCTCAGCTGCAATATACAAAGCTCATGAGCAAAAGAGGGGTTTTGTTCATGAATAAGGGAAGGAAGAAGCAGAATTTCTATAGGCCACCACAGAGAGAGGAAGATTTCACTAAATGTAATGGAAATGAAGCAAGCCAAAGTCAACTTGCAGGTTACATGGAAGTGCCTCAAGAGAGAGGATGAAAGCCTTGGGATTATTTAGGTCTCTTGAAACTTTCCTGGATAAGGCATCTGATCATACACAGTGAAGAAAAACTTCTGCTCACCACCCGAGGAGAGATAGCCAAAGGACCAACTCATATTCCCTGTGCAGGAGTGGTTTCCACCAGAACATGACAGATGAAGAATTCAGCTATCCCAGAGCATTACCCAGTGGTTAGCAATGCAGCCAAATGCAGGCACAGCAATACTGAGAGCTCCTTGCAGGCTCCCGAATCAGTGTTGGGAAGTTTGGCTCATCATCAGCCCCTGATGCGAGTTCTTTCCTTTGCCCAAGCAGACTGCTGATTAACTAGGAATTAAGCTGGCATGAGACAAGAGCTTGTTGATGTCTCTATAAAGCTTCAGCTGATAGACAAAAATAACTTTCACGTTGTCTATTCTGCTTCATCTTCTGCAAACATGCCTGGTTCTGCCAGACTGTCAGCCAAAGTCCTCCCGATACTGTAGTTTGCTGCTTGTACTCAAAAGGAGGAGACATGAAGCTTGCTCATGCTCCCTTTCCCACACATCCATGTTCAGCCATGTGCAGGTTCACCTGCACATGTGTCCCACACATTCCTACTCATGACTCAGACTACCTGCATGTGTGTTCATATTTAAGAAACCCCTGCATATGAGCATCCACCAAGCGTTCAAGGATACACAGGGGAACTTACATCGTCACATAGCCACATACACTGTCTCACCTCCCTCTCAGGCATAATCATACCCATATACATGTGTGTGCATGTTTGGTGATGCCTTCACTTGAAGAGATACATTCCACCTCCCATTCATTCACCACCCAAGCATTCATATGCGCCACAGCTCAGATGCTGTACGCAAAGCCTTTGGACATGCTAAGACAAATTAATACTTCCTCACATACAAGACATGCATACAACATGCATATTTGAACATGCTTGTAAAGCGTGCAAATACACTGCAAACCTATAGAAAGAAATACTTCTAAGTCATGTTCATTTATGTGTGTGCAAAGCAACCTCAATGAGAAATGAATTGCTGACATTTCTATAAGGGGAAGAGTTGCTCTTTACCAAAGATTAAGCTCTTTTTCTCTTCGCAGTTCATCATTGGGTTAGAAACATGGAGCAGTTTTAAACTGCAGATATTTGTTACCATATTTAACATTAAAGATTCCTCACAAACCAGTTTAAGAGAAAAAAAATCTGCCCTACTCCCTGTGCCCACCATAGAGTCACCACCAATGCCACCACTGTACTTGTACTACAGCAGTACCAGGTCCCAGGCAAGGGATCAGGAGCCCACTGTGAGCTGCACAGAGTGACCTCACAGCCGGTATCTAGATTCCTTCCCGTGCAGCACAACAGATGATGATGACCGTGGTAGGGCCTGTTTTGCCTGGATGAGCAGTACCTGCTTTCACCCTCTCCCCTTTCCCACCCCGTGCTCTCTTTCCCACTGCACACCTCTGTGCCTCCAGCTTCCTGGCAAACACCCATGGCTTTCCTCTCTGGACTCACCAGTGGGCACCTGGTTCTCACCAGCCTCTGCAGAGAGTGACGGCACAGATCTGTGCAAGCACCGAAACAGGCGGCCAGGCAGCTGTGACAGGGTGAAGACATAATGGTCTCTGACACACACATTTACATCGTCACCACAATCACTGATGTGAATTTGAATTCGTACCTGCTTAGAAGAATATTTTTCTCTCTTCAAAGGTGCTAGTTCATCACCGATTTTTCCAAGGGGAAGTTTTCATACTTTTTTGAAAGTATATTTTCTTCACAAGTCAGTGATCTGCTAGTAATGGAAAAGTTACATGTATGAACTTACTCGTTTCAGAATTATGTCTTTTCTTCTCTTTCCCCTAACTCTGCCTCCAAGAAGTATGAGGTGGTATCTAAGTCCAAAACTGCTAGCACTTAAACAGAAGACCCTTTGTCAGATCTGACTCCAAATCACTTCAGCAGTCATAAGCTAGCTTCAAACAGTGTATAAATTTTTTCAGAACAGAAGCAGTGAGTTTAAGGAAAAAGAAAACAATTATGAGGAAAAACTCCCTGCTGTATTTTAGTTGTTAAAATGAAGAAATCCAAGTTAACTTTATATCACATGCCAAAGTAAACACATGGGGGCTGTCTACTGTTCCAGGCTAAGAGAACACCGAATTTGAGTCAAGGTTTGCAAATTTACATATGGGTTTTTGGGCATAAGGGCTCATACAAGAGCAAGCATGGTCATATCAGAAAAGCATCTAGCAATGCATTCTTGGAATATTCTCAAAGGCTTCAGGAAAAAAGGGTACTGGCACTAAGATATCCTAACATAGAAGTTAAGTAGGAGAAGAGGGAGTAAAAAGAAGTTTAAACTCTCTGTAAGGAATAATCAAAGTATTTGATCAAAATAATCAACTAATCAAAACCTACAAAGGTTTTGATCTGAAAAAAGTATCCAAACTGTAAAGGGGAGGAGAAGGGGAAAGGGACTGTTCTTAATCTCTCCATCAAATTTTGTCTGACCAAGAATCCTTCGCTGACCCTAAGAAAAGGTTTTGAAGTACTGATTTCACAGACAACAGAAGAGGGACACCTCTTCACTGCCACCAATTCACAAAATATTAAACTCTTACCTTGCAATTATTTATTGAGCTCTGATGGTGAAAAACACTGAGTATAGGCTTTTAGTTAATCTTTTGAACTCTTGACTGCAGCCAAGATACAAACGAACAGTATCAAGAACCTCAAATAATCCCTCGATTGAGCTTTCAGACCTCTGCAATATCAGCTCTCTAAAACAAATGCAAACCTCAACAGAAAGCACAGAGGGTTGCAAGAGCTCTGTGGGATAAGCTAAGACATCTGTGAGGGAAGAACAAGGGCCAGCTGTGCACTCAGGGACAACAAGCCAGGGGCTGAGGGCAGCCCCAACACAGACACAGTGGTAGGGCAGGATTGCACAGTGCCTGAGCACAGTAGGCAGAGCCAGGAGCTGCCAGCAGCTTAAATAGACCTTCTGGGCCCCAGCCTATGAGCCAGAGGGCGTGGGATATGTGGAGGCTACAGGTGAGACTGGTCAGAGCATTAAAGTCCACTGGGACATGTGACGCCATTTCTCAGGAGAAGGTTCTTTGTCCCGGTAGGATGCAAGCAGCCTAACCTCCAAGCCCTGCTGAGAACAGAGTGCTCTATAGCCCATGACACTTTACAGACATCCCAAGAAAGAGTGCCCAAGAACTGCCAGAGTGCTTCTGCCAAAAGGAGCTGCTTCTCTGTGGGATTCAGGAAACCTGGTGTGACCTGCTGGTCTCTAGACAAGAGAAGATCAAACCTGCTTTTGATTTTGTCCAGGCTGGAGGAGGCAACTTAAATATTTTGTTTAACAGTTCTTTACTAAATTAGCTATAACCTGGCTCCCAGATCTGCTACTCTTTTTCTCTGTGCCTTCCAACTATTTTTGCCTTTGCTCCTCACCAGTAACATGGAAGCACTCTATCTGTTTTTCCTACTTATCTGCTCTGTGCTAACTTTGAAAAGGTTCTCAGATAGGTGCTTTGAAGAAAATTTCTTTCCTAAATGAAGATTTTAGAGCAAAGACTAGTTTGTATCTTTGCCTTCCAAGGTAACACCAGAGGTGTTAAATAATGACATTTCTGTTAAAAGAATCTAACCCCCCTGCACCATTTTATTTTTTAGAGATGCAAGAGAAACTTGCATCTATTTGACTTCTTCATCTTTAAAAAAATAGATTTAAAAAAGGAATAGTATAACTGAAAAGTAATTTTAAAAATTAAGTCTTTTTTTTGTGTTTTGGTTTTTGATTATTCTTTAACACTGGACCATATGAATTTATGCGATTACCCAGCTGTAGACTTCTAAGAGAAAAATTATACTCAGAAATTACTAGTAATCGTGTTGTGTGTTTTTAAAGAAGAAAAATGGTTTGATTCATAAAATATACAAGACACCCATTGTCATCCCCAAACACTGTATCAATCATGAATCAGTTACAGCTTGAGATACTAACAAATTTACAAACTTTACATCCTTCTAATTTTATTGCTAAGGTTTGAGCTAGGCTTTTCCTTGCAACTATATTAGCTGAAAATACATCAAAGCTGAGAGTTGCATTTAATCACTTGACTCCAGAAACTGGAACTGAGACAAACTGCTGTTAGGGTAATCTTGGGGACGGTGTTCCAAGAGCTGTCAGGGCAGCTCCTGAAGGTAGCTGGTAGATAAGGCTGAGAGGCAGCCCTCACACATGCCCTGCAACAAATACAGAAACCCCTTCAGTATTTCATTGACGCAAGGCTCGGGCTGAGACTGAGACAAAGTTCTTAAATGCTAGTGACCAAGGGAAATAACAACATCCAGTCCTTGTTCAAAATGCAGTCCCTCCACTAATGGGCACTCAGTTCGTTGCTACTGTTATGATTCTCTTTTCTGCTGTGAGGATCATCTCTGCTTGCAAGCCTGATTAGTTCGTAAGGGCATCTAGAAGTTGGGGAGCTTTATTTACATCTAAAGGGATTTATTTCATTAAAAGTCCATCTGAGTGCATTTTCTGAATATATGCCTCTTCTACATCCTTCTCAAACTACTCAGCAAAACTAACAGCTAGGATTTGGGCACCTCCAGCCCAGCTGAGGTCAACAGAAACCAGAGAACCAGTCAAGCTCGACTGACTGACACCAGTAGGACTTGCTCTAAAGCTGCTGCCCTGTGGAGCATCTCAATCAACCCACAGACAGAATTATGGCAGAGGAGAGAAAATAAGTGCCTAAATTTCCCTTCTTGTGGGCAGCCCTGAAAAGGCCACCAGCTCACGCCTGCATCACAGCCAGCTTCCAGGCTGTCAGCAGAAATCAGCAGCAAAGGAGGGGGCGGGGGACAGAGGGACCAGAGCTGGGCAGGCCACAGCCCCCATCCCTAATGGAGCGACCAGGGCTGGGCAATCACCACCCCTGGCCCACCTCCAGCTCTGCCAGAGGCACACCCAAGGAGCACAGCAGAGGGCAGGGGCTGGAGACTCCCAAAGCATCACCGCCTCCCCGAAAAGGGAAACTGAAATAAAAGGCAGAGGGAGCCTTGTGTGTGTTTTTATTATTATTATTTCTGATTAAAGAGGAATTCATTTCATCTTTGCCTCCTGCCAGGGGCTGAGGTGCCGCCATTGAGGTTAACGGTGCGGAAGAATACAAAAAAATTTCATTGAGGAGGATTATAAAAGTTACTAGCTGGAACATTAACAGAAGAGTAACTTGTAAAAAATGCAATATTACAATATTCACAAGGACGGTAGAGCGTGGTAAAGCTATAAAATTCAACATTAAAATCTTCTACAGCCTAGATAACCTAGTTAACAAACATTGTATTGGAACTACTTTTTTTCCGTGGTGCTGAGGTGCGCGGGGCCGGGGGCGGCGAGGCCGGGGGCCCGGGGCCGGGGCAGAGCCGCTCCGCGCTGCCGGTCCCTCTGCGCCAGCAGCACATCTGCAGAGGGGATGCGTGAAGGCGTGGAGCCGGCGCGGCTCCAGCCCCTGATTCAGCACTGATGAACTTAATGTCATTAGCAAAGCGTGGGAAGTCATTTGTCTCATCCAAACCCGCAAACAGGAAGAACGGATTCGTGTCATTTGTCACCAGCATCTAGTGCCCACACAAATAACAGCCAATATCTTTCCCTGCGCTGATAGAATTCTACAAGGCAAAAAGAAAAAAGAAAAAACCCCCACAAAAACCACAAAACCCAAAACAACCAAAGTCCGGAAACAAAAAACCCCACCAAACTGGCGAGGATTAGACATTACTATTACTATTACTAATATTCTGCTCCTAATAATAATGGTCTCATGCAGAGACATCAACCTCAAAGATAAACCGATGCCATTTTCCCAAAATCGGCAGAGAGATCTTTAATCTTTAGAGTCTCCTACATCAGGCGAAACTTATTTCTCTTGCAAGTAGGGACGCATTTCCCCTCGTTATGTGTTATTTTAATGTTGTTTGCCGCCGCATCTTTCTCCCCCCACCCCCTTCCCTCTGCGTCCTCGCTCCCTCTGTTCTGGGGGCTGCGGAGTCGCAGGAAGCAGATAGTGTGAAAGGGCCGGGAGAGAGCGAGAGGGAGCGAGAATTGCTCTGAGCGACTGCGGAGTGGAATTCAGTTCCCTGGGGAGTTAGCAGACAGTTTGTGGAGATGTTACTCCAGAGTTTCAGACTATGATAAATATGATAATTTGTATAAAATTTGAATGGGTTCTTGTTTTCAGGGAGAATGCCTCCGATGATGAATGTTCATGATTTTCAGATAGATGGCTGATAAAAAGTGTATTGAATTGTTGAAAGCGATTTTAATTTTAATTCTCTACCTGCAGATGTCTGATAATAATAATGTCTCCTAATAAAATAGGAAGGTGTCAGTTTAAGCAGCAGTATTTCGCTTCACTTCATCCTTCCCATCCCCAGACTGTGGCAACATTAACCTCTTCTTATAAAAAGGCACATAAAATTATTATAATTACAGAGTTATTAATTTTAAAAAGAGGGTTAGCAGGATTTTTTATTATTATTAATAGAGCTCGCACAGTACCCCTGCAAGTAAATCCCCGTGTGAAATGATGGATCCGATTGCTAATTCTATTATTAGATATTGCCTAGGAATTGCCTTTCGGGTTTTTAATTAGAGTAATTGAAACTAGAAGAGGCGGGGCTGATTATTTTTATTTTTTCCCCTTTTTTATTATTTAAAAGTCATTGATAATGCTCCCTGCATTCAGATATCGTCTTCGGAAGGAGACTTACAACAAAGCAACAAAGGGAAAACAGACAGATCCGCGGGTCTGGAGCTTGAAACTCCCAAGCCAGCAGTGTGCGTGTATTAGGTTAATTGGGTTTTGTGGGTCTGGGGGATCTCTGAGACTATCCCCAAGCCAGCTCTTACTGCCTCTGAGCTGGGCTGATATTTCATGTGTGGGAAAAAAGAAAAAGAAAAAAAAAAAGAAAAAAAAAAAGAAAAGGAAGGAAAAAAAAAAACCCACAACAACAACTCTGGTAACATGAAATCAATGACCTGGCAGTTACACTCTAATTAGCGCCTCCTGCGAAGCAGCCCAAAGCCAGCCCAGGGAAACCGTACACAGGCACCGCACGCCGGGGAGCGGAGGCAAGCGCGTCCTCGGCGGGCTGCGGCTCCCCGTGTCGCGGGCAGCCTGGCTCCCGTCCGAGCCTTCCCCGGTGCCTCTCCCACCCGCGGCCGCAGCCGCACCTACGGCTCGCCCACTCGCGGCGGGGAGAGGCGCGGGGGGTTGCTCGGCCGAGAAGCGGGGACCAGCCCCACTCGGATCCCTGTGGGGCAGCCGCCGAGAAGCCCCCTGCTTCGCTGTCGTTTGCCCGAGCTATTTTTCTCTCGCCCTGAAAAGAGCAGACAATATTGTCCATTCATCAGAAAGGCAGGAATTTGGTGCTTCTGGTTGACTCCGAGACGGGTAATTCAGGGAGAAATGAAAGCTGGATAAATGACTCAGTAGTGTGAATTAGTACGGAGGGTGCAAGCAGCCTGGCAGAGAAGTGCGATTTTACAAACAACGGCATCATCTGGCAAAAGGGTAAAAAACTGTGCAGAGCTCACAGCTTTTCTAAAGCATCACATTGATATTTTATACATGGAGAAGAGAGGGGGGGGAGAGAGATACATGTGATATATGTTCATAAGCACAGGCTATGTAAGCACACAGGAACATTCCCGTTCAAATCCCTACACAGGTGCATCCCTCCACTTACTAAATGCTCCCTGGCTGTCTCCAAAAGAAATTATTATATGCAATAAAATATATATCAATTAAAGTCTCTTCATTTTGATATAAAGATTCGGGTTTATATTATACATTTCTTATATATTGCCACGTATTCCTCTCCACAGACGAATCTATTTCGGGTATATGCGCGTAGTTGTGAACATAACATATATACTTATAGTTACACAGGGAATCTGAGAGTTGGCAATACGTCTAGCAACAAGAGCTCTCGTTAGATATATGGTTGCATAAAGGATCGTGTACAGTTACATTAAGTCCCATTAAGACAGTGAATGTCGGTCTGCACAGTTTCACACATGAAATTACAAGTTCCTGACTAAAGAGCAGGAGGAAATTGCCAGAAGCTGGGGTGGTCCTGTCCCCCGGCCTGGTGCCTGCGACCTCCTTCCCACCGGGGTGCCACTGGACTTAGGAAACCGGAGATGGGGAAAGGCATTTATGCAGGGCAATTAGAGAGCAGGTACCGCTTCAAAAAATTGATTTATTAAGGGGAAAAGGAGTCGAAATTATTGTTAAAAAAATGCGCATAAACGAGTCTAACAAAGTAGGGAAGCAGAAGCATATTGGCGTGTAAGGTATCACACTGGAACTGCTTCTACTTCAGACCTCGGGATTAATCAAAGAAATCGGTGCGGCTGATGAGGAGTTATTCAGCAGCTGAGCTCTGGAAAACTGCATCCCTGCTTTCTTTATACATTTTATTATTTTCAATTGGTTTGAAAAATTAGAAGTGTTTAGAAAAAAGAAATACACATTTCTTCTTCCAGCGGGCTGGAAAGCTTTGATTTTATCCCCCCCACCCATCCCCTCTCTCTTCTTATCTTTCCTGCCCTTTCTATTTTTTCTTCCTCTCAAGTTTGTGATGGGGACCGCAGGGAAGGAAGCTTTTGAGAAAGAAATTGAAGCGCCTCTTTGGAGGGCACTGCTCTTCTTCGCCCCACCCTCAGCATTCCTAACTCCTGTTTCCACCAACGATGCCAGCCCTGAAAGCCAGCAGCCCTGGCGTTTTGTAACCTCCGACGCCAGGCAGGGAAGAGACAGATCAGGGCTCTTCCTGACAGTTTCCCTGCATTGTGCTTTTAAACCTCCCCCTGGCAGGGCTCGGCAAATGCTTCTTTGTCCGCTTAGGAGTGGCCGTGGCAGGAGGAGGCGAGGCTTCCCCTTTACACGGACATCCGTCAATAACAAAACTTTCTTAGGAAACTCGGAGGAAGACCCGACTTCTGACAATCGGGGAGAGATGACAACTTCCAGAGATGCCCGCGGCCATAAGCTTTAACTTTCTCCGTTTCCAAAACAGATGTGAAAATGCCTCTTTCCAGAATGGCCATCTCCTCCCTCGAGTATTTTTATGTGCAAATCTTTAATGCTGTTGAACCAAAGCCTCAGTCCCTTGGCCGGCTCGCAGGCAAAGTTGACAAGCTAAGGGGATGGTTGGGAGCGAAAGTTACTGACACGAGTAGGACAAGGCAGGAGTGGCCGCACCCCTCCGCACTCACCCGCTGGGGTGTCACGCCTGGCTCTGTCCACACACACATGGACTGCTCGGGAAATAATCCCCCGAGAGCGATTCCTATTGATCGCCGGGCGAAGAGCAGTGGGTTGCATCTCTCCCCTGACGGTCGACGACGTGTGACGGTGCAGGGTATAGGGCGNAGCTCAGGGGCATTTCTCATCTCAACTCCGAATAGAAAAAAAATGTATTCAGCTATCTTTAATCATTGACTCGAGGGCACATTTCATATCATCTCTCGAATCTGCATTTTTTATGAAGTGGCCAAAACGTGTGCTGTGTGCCTAATTTTCTCTCCCTTACAGGCGTTAAGAAGAGTAATGAGAAATCGGCTGGAAATTAACTTGCTTCTGCCCCTGCAGCCTTCTCCCCTCATGAGAGACTGGAACTTTTATCCCTCTCACACACACTTTTATATCAACTGGTTCAGAGCCCGGGGGCTGCCGGGGTTGAGGGGCAAGGGCGGGGGGGAGGCGGAGGGAGCTGCCCGCAGCAGAGTTAGGAGACAGACCTACAAAGTTCCCTTTTCTCTACGGCTCCCAGACCATAACAGAGATTCTTGTCACAAGGACAATGGTTGTGTTCCCGGGAAAAGGTGAAAGGCACACGAGTTACATCTCCCCCGGCTTTTACTCTTCCACGCAATGTTCCTCTCTCAAACCTCCTCCTGCCTCCAAAATACCGAAAACTCAGCGTGCTCAAGAGATCCGGGGACCAGGGAGGCAGCGGATGTAGGAGGATATTTATTTTCTGTGCTTTAATATAAGGAAACACATTATCATTGGTGTCATTATTGTTCCTCTTATCATTACTAGTGCCTGGAGTATTGGAGTTTTCCACCGAGGTTTGGAGTTTTCCACCGACGTGGAGACGGCGTGTAAGGACAGGCTATCTGAGAAGGGAGAACCACTGCTTCCTCACTTCTTGCATCTTGAGGTCTATCTTTTGTTGTTCCCGTAGCCGTTCCCCAGCCCTCGCCCCCGCGTCCGGCAAGAGCTGCTGAGCAAGGCAGCCCAGCCGTGCCGCCGTTTGCTCCCTCCCCATCCCGGAGAAAGCCGTGCCAGGAGGAAAAGCAGGTTCTTCCCTTCCCCCGACGTGCCGGGGAACTGTTGCTTCCGCGCACCGGCGCCTGCGGGCAGCTGCGAGCCGCTGCTGCTGCTAGCCCCGGGACCCCCGGGCTGCCGACGGTGGCCAGGGCTGGAGACCCGGGAGTTGCCGCGTCCCCCACGGTGCGAGGGGCCAGCGCCCGCTGCCCGCTGCCCGTCGGCCGACGGGAGGCGCTTGTTCGGGGGGGGTAGCTGCTCCGCCTGCTCCGGGGCACTCGCAATGGAAACTGGAAGTGAACCTAAAAAAGAAAAGTGCGGCGGAAAATAATTCTTACAGCTCAAAACAGCGTTAAGCTGAGATTTAGGAGCTCCATAAAATGCCAATGGGGAAATCACCTCGGCGCAGGCTGCCATAAATGTTTCAGATTTTCTGTTCTAATTCTCATGTCTACCAAGTGTTTGACGGCTCTTAAAAACCTCTTTACTCTTTTCTTCTTTTCTTTTCCTTTTATTCTTTCCTCCTTATCCTTTCTCTTCCTCTGCCCCCTCACTTCTTTCTGTCCACAAACGCTAGAAAGGTGGTGGTGGGGGGAGTTTCTTCTTCTCATATATTCTATTTTTCCACCCATTCTTTCCATTTATCCATTTATCCAATCATCCATCCATCCATCCATCCATCCATCCATCCATCCATCCATCCATCCATCCATCCATCCATCCATCCCCCTTCCATCATCAAATTAAATGTCTCCTTCTTTATTCAGACCTTTTTCTCTGATATTAGTAAAGATCAATGTCTGTCTCTCTGTCTACCCATTCGTCCTGATTTCCATCTTCTCACTTAGTTCCATGCTTCTTATATTTTCACCTTCTTTTGTACATTGGCACAGGGGGTGCTCTGCGACCCTAGTCTCTCGTGGGTTTTATGTGATCCTCCATTTTTCCTTTCCTTTTCTCCAGTTCTGCCAACGGCTAGCGGAAGCCCCTGGCCTACGTGTCCCCCTCCCTCATTCCTATCCTAATCCACGCTGGGATACCCCAGATTCCCCAAGCCCCGAGGCATGTCCCCGACCCCTGTGGACCCAGGCTGTCCCTAAGCACAGGGCACCCACAGGCCGTCTGGCTGTCGGATCCCCTTCCTTGAGATAGAAACGTGTGTTAAACTACCTGGAGAAGGAATAAGCGATCACACCGACGTCTCCCCAACTCTCGGGAGAGCATTGTGGGGTGCGGTAGCCCCGAACACAGGAGACTTCTCCTGGTTTTGCCAGCCACCGCCTCCAGCAGGTACCACCAGCCGGGGCCGTGAAAACATTCTGGCAAGCCCTCTTGAATTTAAACGTCAGCACAGGGCAGAGAGGGATTAACACTGCCCGGCTCCGGGGCTGGGGCAGAAGCCCACTGGCCGGCCTTAGGTTGGAGCCCCGTACCCGGCACCGCCGATCTGCACTGCCCCCTCCGGCGGGACGCGCGGCCCTGCCGCCCCGCCGGGAATGGGACCGGGGCCGCTCTGCTGCTGGGGAGCCGGGAGCCCCAGGCCAACGGAGCTGTGCCCTCCTTCCGGCTGTCCCCGAGCTGGTGCAGGAGCTCTCGGCCTGATCTTGGCGCGGCCCCGCTTCCCGCACCCGACCGGGTTTCGTGCCCCGGGGTGCCACCGGGACGCCCGCCCAGCCCACTCCTCCCTGCGCCACGTCCCGGACGGCAACTTCACGCCAAGGCTCCTGCACCGACGTCGCCTGGCGCACCTACCCTGGCTCCANCCCGCCGGAGAGACCCGAAGACAGCGATAGCCCCTGCGGCTGCGTCCTGCGGCAACCCTAACCCACCGCCTCCCAGGCACTCACCCCACCCACCCCAAATTTTTCGCAAACCCCTTCCTACTCCGCTGCTCTGACACCAGCTCAGCCGCGGGAAAGGCAGCCTTTCCCCGTGCCAGCAGCATCCCTGCAACTTTGGTAGCTCGAAGTAGTCCTGCTAATCTCACAGACTCTACGGACAGCCCGGAACCAGAGGAGAGGCCCACTCCTTGCTCTGTTCCTCTCACCTCTCCCTTTGTCCTCCCCCGTTCCGCCTTCACCACGAAAATCACCAGGTGGCCAGCCCAACACTAAGGCAATAGTGCGCGGCAGAGCGGCAGCGACACGGACATCCCGCACCTCTGAAGTCACCCCGAAACTCTTGGCAAAAGGCTGGGTCTGCCCGTGCACGGGTGCCGGCCGGACGAACCGCACGGAGCGGCTTCCGAGTGCCGAAGCCCCCGGCCGGGGTCCAGTCTCGCCTCTGTCCTTGCGTCTCCCTTGCCGGTCCCTCCGCAGTTCCTCTTTTTAATATCCTCTCCACCCTTCAAAGCACACCCTGCCTCAGAGAAAGGGAGAGGAAACGTTGGACAGAGGGAAAGGCACCCATTCCCTTACGGTGCTCTCAAGACAAACAGCCAAGCAATGTGCATTTCCCCTCGCCACTGGAAAGCGTCCCCGTGTCGCTAGTGTCTGTTCTATTACCTGTTGCACCAGTTTCTGTCTCGGACTATGGGGAAAGAGCCTGTCTGCCTCCCTTTTGCACACCACAGCCCCATCAGGAGTTTATTCCTTAAAACGCTCCATCCTGGTTTCTTTCCTAAAAGGTGCAGGCAGCCAAAGCCCAAGCCCGCAGCGGAGGAGCAGGAAGATTTTCCTGAGTGGTACGAGCGGCCGCGGCCAGGGGGAAGCAGCGGCCGGTGCTGGCTGGAAGCAGGGAGAGCCGCACTCCCTCTGCCTCCGCATTTCCCTGGGAACTTTCTATTCCGGAGTTAACTATTAACTGCAGGAAAGCAGGCAATTTTCTTCGGAATGCGAACTATTTCCTTTATCCAGCAGATAGATGTTTGGGGTGATTGATTAATATGGAAATTGATATTAAAATATGTGTCGTAGAACACTTTCCCTGTAGTCACAGTCGCACCACTACTGCCGCACGGAGGAGCAGGCGTCCAGGGCAAGCAACGCACCGAGCTGCTGCCGAGGGTTTTCTGCCAAGAAATGTTTTAATTGTGAAATACATGCAGATATAGTTATAATAGCTCGCATTAATACATTCTGAACAGTGCTGAGCGAAAGGGCACACGGAGGGCGCACAGCAGCACTCACGCGGGGGAAGAAACGCCGGGGGTCCCGCCACAGAAGGGGGAGGTGTTGGTTAGGATAATGCTTGGTGCTCCTCTCGGGAGCAAAGGCGGGGGCGGGCGTCCAACGTGTCGGCAGGGTCGGTGGGTAAACGCAGAGATTCACGTAAATAAAGATGGTGTAGAGCCAAACAGGTACTCTATAACCATTTGTGGTGCACCAGTTCGCTGCAAGGGGAGAAAACAAGAAATTGTAACTTGGAAGTCTGTAATTCTAGACTCCAGTTAGATAATACTTCAGCACAGCTTTGAGGTAGGAAGAGACGTGTGTCCGTTAAGGCACCAATAATCGTTCACTCCTTTTATCTGTAGCAGCACCTGCGCTCCTTGGTTAAGGGTCGTAGTCTGACACCGAAGAGGACTGTTACACCCCGGGAAACCGGGAAAAGTCCGGTCCCCGTTTATCCCGGCCCCATTATGTGTTGCTGTTCTCCCTTGGCCAGCCTCGTGCTAATTAACCTGTGCCCCTTTTAATTAAGAGAGGACTCTCTTGGCGGTGCCCCCCGTTCTGCCCGACGGCGCGCAGCCGTACGTCGCCCCTGCCGCCCCCCGGCGGGGCTGGACCCCCGGCCCGGTAGCCCAGCCCGCCCCAAGCCCCCGG